>RJWH01000959.1:381361-512301 GCA_004363575.1 Solenodon paradoxus
GGGGGGGGGGGGGGGGGGGGGGGGGACATGTGGGAGCAAGAGGGGCCCCATCCTTCCTGCCCCACTGGGTTGACCACCTGCTGCACGGCATTGAGAACCAGATGTTTTGCAGCTCAGGAAACTGGGAACCCCCACTCATGCCCACAGAACCAGAGTAAACACTCATCTTCTAATGCAGCCCTGCCCCACACTGTGACCAGGCTGTTGGTCAGGCTTCTCGCCTAAAGGCCAGAGTCCCTCCTCGGGGTCCCTGTCGTTCCCCAGCCCCCAATCCCACACTCGCAGGCCCCACCTCCCCTCATACGCACCCTCTCCGGTCCTCCCTCCAGCATGGCTCCTGTCAGTGGCCTCCCGGAGAGTTGCAGGCGGTGAGATCATCGGGAAACGCTGCACCAAGCCCTGCGAGAACTCATTTCAACAGTTCCTCTCCCCAAAAAAGCTTCCCTAGAAACTGCTGGGTGCTGGCCATAGGAAGCCCTCAGTGATATCAGCGGCTCCCGGATTGTCTCAGGGCTCCCATGCAGTGCCAACGGCCTGCAGCCCGAGAACACCTGCCAAGAAACCCTTCCAAGGGATCTTGCATTACCAATAGGGCATTATCTTCTTTTATGCTGCGCTGTCATCACAGCCCACAACGCTCATAATTGTCTTTGTCATCATCCCCACACAAGCAGTAAGTCTCTGCCTGGGGCACACAACTTCTGAAATGCAGCAGTGACAGTTCTGTGGGAGCAGAGGTTATCCCCACACTACGATAAATACTGTACGTGTACAAGGACACAGATCCCCCTCAGTCTACACACATTCTGAGGAGCATTAAAGAAAATAAGAATAAAGCTAGCGTTTGAACCAGTTTAACTTACTCATATATTTGGTGTTTCTTATAATTTCCTTCAAAAGCTAAATTGAAGGGCACGAGGCAGGTGTTCAAGGAACACTCTAGAGTGAACAAATGAAGGAATGAAGGCGTGTGCAAATGGAAAGCCCATGAGCACTAGGCATTCTCCTTGTTTCTCAGGCGTGAAGTTCTCCAGAGCCAGACACTGGCGACCTTCCCAAACACCCGCCCTCCCCTGCAGACATGTTTTCTCCACCCTGCAGAGCAAAAGGAACTGAAAATCTGCTCACATGGGCAGCCCCAGAACTCTTCTAGAACAGGGATAAGCAAACCATAGCTCACCAGATAAAATTTTAGAGCAAGCCTCACTCATGCATTCACATATTGTCTGTGGCTCCTTTCCTCCCAAACCACACGAGCAGAGTTGAGAAGCTGCGGCCACGTCAGCGTGGCCAACAACGCCATCCACATTCACTCCCTGGTGCCCTACAGAAGGCGGACGCTCAGACCCTCAGGATGGCTGAGGATCAGAAATGGCCTCGAGGACTAGCAGAAGTGGAGGAGCAATCAGCACCGAGGTGGGAGAGGGGTCTGGTGACAGAGACCACCCAGAAGGGGTGATGGCACAGCTGAGACAGTGGAGTGGGCATGTCAGAAGAGTGACCTATGCCCCAGGAGGTGCCTGTGAACCCTGACATGTGCTGAGAAGTATGTGGGCTTGGTGGTAAGATGGATGGGGGTGGAATCTTGCCATCTTGGTTTACTGCTACGTAATCTTAGGCAGAGTACTTCATGCCCCAAGGGGTAAGCTTCATCTTTAAAAAAGAAACTGCCTCCATGACAAGGTTTTGCAAGGATTAGATGAGGGCAATAATTCCCAGCAGGGCACTGCTGTCAGGTAGGTGACATAGTGGCGAAGCCGCCAGCGCACAGCCTGCTGTCACCTCCAACCCGTGGCCAATGCCCAGTAACTGTGATTTCCTTCCAGTCCTTTCTCCTTCTTGTGGTCAGGACCTGACACTAGGAATTCATGTGCCTGCCCAGCTAACAATTTGCTGTGTGGCATTGTGCTTCTCAAGGGGCCTTTCTAGATCATTCAGATCTAGCTTACAAAATGGAGACAATGGTCAAGATTGAGTGTTTCCACATTCTCCTGGTGAGAAAAATCTCTCAGAAATCGACAACACATCCATTTTCTCTAGTCCTTCGCTTAGAGAGTCTGGCTCTGGAGGCCTGGACTGGAGACAAATTGGAATGTGTTCACAAACAAGTACCGTCAGTGCATCGCAGCATCAAGGTGGGTTGGAAACTGGGCTCCGGGAGCTGCAGGTCCTTTAGAACTGTCTGTCATTCTTTAGACTGCACACCTCAGCCCCACAGCCCACAGAAAGTGTGTGAGTAATAGAGAGACAGAAAAAGATGGGGGAGAGAGAGAAACGTGGGAGAGAGAGGAAAGAGAGAAAGGTGTGTCTTCAGGTTGATTAGCTGTCACTGGGCATCACATTTCAAAAATACTTTAGCTTGTCAGGTAATGAGAATTAGTCACTGCATGATCATTTTCCTGTCCAGCAGCCAAACTGCAAATATGACCTGCTTGTCTCTGTCTTCAGTTGCTCTCCTGCAGAGATCCCAGTCCTTTCTGAGAAGAGTACTGGGCCGGCGTCTGCAGCTGGAGTGTCCCGCCAGTCATTCGCGTGTCTAGAAAACCCAGTCCTCTCCCGGCCTCAGTCAGCACAGGCCAGCACTCTGGAAGGCCCTGTTGGAGGGAGGTGGGCATCAGCTGCCTGAAACTGGAGCCCCCAGAAGCAAGAGGTTGGTGGCTTTCAAATCAGAAGTTCTCTGGGGAGCCCGGTCCCACACCTGTCAATGACATCCCCGCACCATGGGTAAGTCACTTCACATGCCCAAGTCTCGGTTTCGTCAGCTGTAAATACCTCTGGTGTGGGCTTGCTGTGAGGTTTCGTGAGATCTTGGGTGAGCCTATTTCGTAAATGACGAAACTGTTCCAGGTCCTGTGCCCTTGCCATCAACACACCACTGTTTCCAGTTTTCTCGAAAGCTGCACCTGCACAACACTGCATTTCTAGTGACTAGACAGATCTTCTCAGCCATTTAAGACTGTGGAGATGCAAATAGCTACACACCTGGAGAGTTACTGGAGTTATTCTCCCTCCCAAGCCCTGTTCTTGACCTCAGAGAGAAGGCATGAAATCATCAGGGTCCAAGGGCCCAGGTCTGGGGTTTCTTGACACAGGGAAGACCCAGGTGGGGTGGAGTATTAAGAAGGTCCTCAGGCTCACTGAGTCATATGGCCTTCCTGGGCTCAGGGGATGGATATGGAAAGATGCTGCAGTGCCTTGATTGCGTGGGTGGCAGACCACGCATTTGTGACTGTCATTGTAAATGTGCATTCAGGGTGTGTGTGTGTGCTTGCGTGTTTGTGTGGTATGTTCATGTGACATGCCCTTGCTTAGCACTCTGCCAAGTGTGGACAGGAGCTAGACTTGCCTTGAATTCACAAAACACTGCCAAAGTGATGGGGCGTTGATTATATGATTACATTGCATGAACATGGACCTTCTCACCTGCTACGAGACTCTTCCCATTGTCTTCTTGGCTTCATGCTTCTGTGAAGCATGTGATGACGTGTAAGGCTCCATGGACAAGGACCTGAGGGTGGTCTGCTTGGCAGCTGGAGCGGGGCCCTCAATCCAGCAACCAGCCAGGAAATGAGTTCTAGCAGCAACCAGGTACATGAGCTGGGAAATAAATTCTTCCTCAGTTGAGCCTCAGACGAGGCTCCATCCCTGGCTGGCACTTGACTTCAATCTTGTAACCCAGAAGCAGAGGGAGGGTCCAGCTAAGCTGTGCTCTGATTCCCAGTCCTCAGAAACTGTGAATCATGTGTGCTGTTGCAGATTCCTATGCTTGTACTGATTTTTTACCTGGCAATAGAAAAGAAATACAATTCCTGTCTCTTTTTTTTGCACGCGACTGCTTCAGGGACTGAGCTTTTTCTGTGGTAGGTAGGGATGTCCCATCAACAGAAACACACCAAACTTAGCACCAAGTCCCTGGACCAGCCTATCTTACCAGCCTCCCCTGCATGTCTGCCCCACACTAACTTCTCTGTCATTCCAGGACCTGCCTGGAACATACATCCTTTTTGTCCGCCATTCAGTGCCCCTTTATCCATCCTGGACTAGCTGAGATGGAGCCCAAGACATCCTCTGAGATTGGCCCTTGCTCTGGGACTTCACAGCTCACCACGTACCCTCTCTCCTGCATCAACTACCACATGCTGGGGTGTCTGCAAGCAGCATTCACACCCACTCAGTGCCCCACAGCTCATCTTATCTATCATTTTGTACAGAGGGCCTGTCCAGTCATAGAGACACAATAAATGTGTGCTGAGAGCCAGAGTAGTTCAGCCCAGTATCCATCGTCCCGTCAGAAAATCATAGCCAATGAGGGGGTTTCTGTCTTGAGTAGAAGGCCCTGCTGTCACTAACAATCATATGATTATGCAAGTGGGGAGAGCTGCCTTGTAGGAAAGCAGAGCTGGGTGACCGAAAAGCCTTTTGGTTGTGCTCAGAGCCAGGATGGTTTTGGATATGCAAGCTAACCTGCTGCTGAGCAAAGGCTGAGGACTGAGAATGTGGAGAGGAGCAGTGAGGTGGTGAGGTGGTGAGGTGGTGGGGGCTGGGGCCACCGAGGTGACACAGAACACAAAAAAATTCCCAACTGGAAGGGTTGAAGGAATCACCAAGAATGGAAGGACTGATGTTTAATTCAGAGTTGCTGGTATTACTGTGGGAGCTGCCAGGCTGAGAAAGAGAAAAAATTAAACACAAACACACACACACACACACACACACACACACACACACACACATACACACATTTGGGAGCATACCCAAATGTGTGTGTGTGTGTGTGTGTGTGTGTGTGTGTATTGTCTCTAATTCACATTTAACGGATGTCCTGGATATTATCTAGATATATATCTGCAGTGATATAAATCTCTTCCATAATTTTTCAATCAAGGCTACAAACAACACAGTGTTTTGTATGACTTAGGGTGTTTGGGGGAATTAGGGAGGGGGCTGTGGGATCTGGCGCCATCAGGACACAGAACAGGAACAGCACGGAGAGGCAGGGTTACCCACAAGTCGAATCAGTTCAGTGGAATCAGAAGTTGGCAGTCAGAAGTGACCCCAAAAGACAATCCTGGGGAGATCTCAGGAAGGCTTGGACCTTCCCAAAGGCAGAGAGTGAGGCCTTGGGGCAAGCTTATCTAGGTGATCTTCATCGGGGGCGTTGGGGGGTGGGCAACCAGAGATTCTGGACTGAATTTGGAATATCTGCAGAGCTATCCCCAGCGTCAGAGGAACTGAACTCTAGTCTCCTCCAACCCTCATCTCTACTAGGAAAACTTGAGTGCCAGACTTCACAACAAAACAGCAATGTTTTCACCTGAAGTGCAGGTTAGTGCAAGGCTGTGGGTGAGGAGGTGCAGGGGGCTGAAGAGCCCCCGGCTGCCTTTCTCAGCACACACAGTGAGGGGAAAGGCCGGGTTAACACTGGGCTCCTCAGCACCCTTCATGTGAAACGTGTGTAGAGGCAGGTCCTCAGATAGTCTTGATGAGTCAGTACAGGCCCCCAAGTCCTCTCTGTGCCTCCCTGGAAGGCACAGCTGGCTCTGGCTG
Organism: Solenodon paradoxus; assembly: GCA_004363575.1. NCBI lineage: Eukaryota > Metazoa > Chordata > Mammalia > Eulipotyphla > Solenodontidae > Solenodon > Solenodon paradoxus. The sequence goes on from RJWH01000959.1 coordinate 386,909, forward strand.
GCCAGCCCACTTGCATGGGGATTGTCCCACAATTTTTCCTTCACACCCCAGCTCTGAGCTTTGAGGCCTCACAGCAATTCTTTAGCCAAATCGCACTGGGCACAGCTTGAGTGGCTCCATGACTGCCCCACTGCCGTGATTAGTAGACCGGTCATGGAACTGGGCTTCTGGAGAAATACCGCTGAGAGGCCCCATGCCTACAGTGTGGGCCCTCAACACTGAGTGCAGGAGGGAAGAAAAGTTGCACTTGGAGCGTGAGGCGCAGCGAGCCTGGCCTTGAACTCATGCCCTGTCTCGAGGCCCCCGTCCATTTCCACACGAACCCACTCTACCCACGATGGACATCTTACTCTTGCTAGATATTTGTCTGACCTCTTCTCCCATAGGACAGGAATTTGGAGCAGGCTCAGGAACCATTTCTGAGTCATGGTTTATCAGGAAGCAACTGAATCCCTAAAAAGTTAAATGACTAACACAAGGACATAGAAATGACACATTCAGAATGCATTGTGAATAAAAATGTGCTATTCAATAGCAGTTGAATCTTACAAACATCTTATTGAGTAAAAGAAAAATTCGAAGTGAATTAAATTTTAAATTCTTTTTTTAATGAGGTAACAATGATTTACAACACTGTGCACACTTCAGGTGAACATCGGTATATACCATACACACCGTCACCAAAGAATCACCAGAGATCTAGTTTCTACCACCCATATTCAATCAGCCGACTCTGTCCCTTTCACATCCCCAGCCCCCTTCCTTTCTGGTAGTCAATCTTTTGTTGTTAGTATCTAAGGGTTTATTTTCATTTTGCTTGTTTACTTTGAGTCTTCTTTTTTTTTCCTAATAGAGGAAGAGAGGGAGAGGAAGAAGTATTTGGAAGGAAGGTAGGGGAGGAAGGAAGGGGTGGATGAACCACTTTTATTTATTTGCTTACTTATTTTGGTTGCCCCAAGCCCACCCCACCCAGGTTTCAAGCCTCGAAATCTGGGTCCCAGGACTTTACGTGGTCCACATCCCAGTGGCCAACTTAGTGCTGGAGCCACCAGGGTGCACACTCAGGTGATGAAACTGCAAACTCAAGGGGAAAAGATTGCACAGATCAGGAAAGTGGCACCCTTGGAGTGGAAGGAGAGGGAAATCCCCTTAAGGGATTTCCAAGGGCCCCACAAGGTTTTGTTGATTAAACTGGGTGGTCGTTATACAAACAAGGAAAGTGATGTATAAAATCTCATTCATTTCATTCATTCAAAAATTACTTTTTAAAAAGTGTCCTCCTTTGCATTCACCGTCCAGAATCAGTGGGAACGCATGGCGGGAGCAATGCTTCAGTTTATCTTCCTCTTATCGCACAGAGGCCTCAGACACAGTCCTTGGGGTTCTGTGGAGGGGGTGTCACGACTTCCCAAGGGACCCATAAGCAACTGAGTGGAACCCCAATCCCACCGGGGCTCCAGCCCAGCTCTGCTGTCACTGCTTTACAAATGGGGCATCCGGAAGGGGTCCATCTGAAGAAAGTCTGCTGATGATGTTAAAAGAAAAATGTAGACCATCTCTAGGAGAGCTATAATCTTCCTTAAATAATAGAAATGCTAACATTGCTTTTCTTTCTTTCTCTTTTTAAAAAATATTTATTCCAGATTATTTTCAGTGATCCCTCTGGACCTGCACCCTGAGCTCTGGAGTTCTGTTCCCCAAAGCTCTCACCTCCCTGCTTCCAGCGACACCCCTCTCCACTTCTGTGCTGAGGCAAAGACTGCTGCCGTCGGGTCTGTGGGCCCCTCTCCCACACCACACCCCGCAGCCCTGCTGGTTCACCCAGTAATCTTTTTTGGGAGGTATGGCTTCTCAGAAGTGGAGCCCTCCATTCCTAACTGAGAAGGGTCCATAGGAGAAAGGAGTCAGGGAACAACTTCTGCCACTATAATATGATTCGTGGACTGAGTCATGTGCTGCCCGGTATGACATCCCTGCTGGAGACTTACCTGCTGCTGGGCCTGTGGGAGCCTCCAGCTCAGGACCTCTGGTCTCTTATCTGACCTGCTGGCTTCTAGAGCTGCTGACATGCAAGTCTTTCACCATGCGGGTTGCGTGGTCCCTGCTAGAGCAAGTTGGACACAGAGAGAACCAGTCATATGACTGTCCCGAGTCCAGCGTCACTGAACAGAGGCCCAGGGAGACAGACAGAAGGAGCTGTGCTCAGAGCACTGCCCAGTTGGGGAGAAGGTGGGTCGGAAGCTTGCTAGACCATCAGCCCAGCCCAGCGGCTGACCTTACAGAGAACACGCATCTTCCAGAGAAATGTGCCCGTTGTGGCTCTGAGATTAAATTCAATGTCATGCACAGGATGGATTATGTAACCCAGGCAACTGTCTCGGCCTCACTCCAGAACTTCGTTATTAAAAACAGCTAAGAAACACTTACTGAGTAATTACTACATTCCAGACATTTTGCTAAACACTTTATATTCAAAGCTGCGTCAATCCAAGGTGATCCCACCTAAATTTTAAGTATGGTTTTCACAATTAGTAAGGAAACTAATACAGAGAGAGGTTAGATAAACATCAGGATTACCCAGTCAATAATGGTTAACCAGAGTCTGACTGGGCCCTCCCATTCACTTAAGCACCAAGCAACCATGCTTCATGCCTGGGGCCTGAACCATGGCCGCCATCACCACACCTTAGTGACCTCCACCACCTCGCCATGTGGCCCCAATTGCATTGTTTCCAGCTCCCTCTTCCAAACTTGTCAATCTCCCTTCATTTTCTAGGGGCACCTCAATGGCTCCCTCTGAGGCTTCCATATAGAACAAATGTGGCCAAACAGGGTCCTCTATGAGCTCCTAAGGAACCTAACTTTGGAGAACCTGAGGTCAGTGCTCAAATTTCTAGGGCCTTCCATATCATGTGCCTGCATGTGCGGATATGTGGAATCATCTCAGTGATATCTCTGAGTTACCAGCAACAGAAATAATGGTACCTTGAACAAATCATCTTTGTATGTTTCCTCATCTACAAAATGGTGATATTCCTTGTACATACCTCACAGTGCTGCTCTTAAGATTAAATTAAATAATATAGGTGCACCTGTGTGGCTCAGGTGACTGAGAAGGCTAAGGTGGAGACGATGTAAAGTCCATAGACCTGGATGTGAGACCCAGGGTGGGGGTGACAAAGAGGAAACAAACAAATTAATTTATACATTTATAAAGCACTTTAAGTGGTCAACTCACTGTTTACTAGCATTAGTATTGCTGTTTTCACTGTATGACTCTAACTACAGCAGGAAAGTATGTGGTGAATTTTATAAGTCAGTCTATCAAAAAGGTAAAGTCTTGGAAGTACTGATGCTCAAGGTCTAATCTTGGGGAATGTGCAAAACAAGTTGAACCAGCAACTCCCATCCCGAGTTTAGTTTCCGGGTAGCCCAGTGGCTCGGCACCATAAGGCCACCAGAGATAAAGATAAAGGACCAGAGAGCCATTTCAGCTAACTTGATCTTTCTTAAATTGCCAAAATATATCCCCTAATTAGCAATATCCTGCCTTCCAGGCTCTTAAAAGTCACTGGGTGTCTGGTCCCCTAGAGAAATGAGTCACAGCTACACCAACTCCCATCATTCCAGGTCCCATTCTTGGAAGAGTGTGGGTAAATGAGGTGGGCTTCCTGGGGGACTCCATCACAGCTGAGCCCAAGCACAGACTGAAAAGTTGGGCTCAGTAGATTATGTCCATCGTGACCACAAATGCCATGGGTTCTACCTCTTCTGAACAATGTAGGAACAAAGATTTGTTTTTGTTAACTAGTGGGTTCAATGAGAAAGAAGTCTTTAGACTTCAACTTCCAGCCAAGATGAAAGAAAAGGGCCTATCTTTATCTTGCGCCTGAAAAGAATATTTAAACTAGATAAACTCCGCCAAAGACATTGAACATTTGGCAACTGGCAACAATAGGCAGGGGTCCCTGAAAGATGGGAAATAAAGGAAGTGTGTCCTGTGAGTAGAGAGAGTTTCCAGGTTCCTGAGACCTGGAGAAGGAAGCCAAGGAGAACTGGGTGTGCAGATGGAGCACACAATCTGGAAGTGTCCCAGAGATGAGACAGCTGCAGAGGGAGGGTGCTCCAGACATCAGCACATGTTTCCCGTTAGGTCTTCAAACAAGTACTGACCCCACAAACATGGAAATAAACACTGAGGGCTGGGGAAAGAATCACCCTACAGGACTAGAGGGAACAATCCCCAGTGCTCTACTGAGCCAGGAATGCTCCCATTCCCTCCAGCCAGAGGTTAAAACCTTATCATTCCTAGAATGGAGTATCCAAAACATAGACCAAGCAAAAGACCACCTCTGGTAACTGAAGAACAAACACCACTGTGACCATAGGCTCAGCTTGGAGCTGTGGTCTAAGGCCCCTATAGATGGGCTAGTCCAAGTTCTGCATTTTGCAGATGAGGAAGTAGGCCGATATAGGTCAGTGCCTTAAATGGCATTGTCACCTGGTCTCCAGATCTCTCCCATGTGCAGTGACGCCAGTGGGACGCTGGTAACTTTCACAGATAGAAGGAGTACTCCACCACCCTACCTTCTTTTTTTACCACTGTGGGGGCTTTAGTGGAGGGCGTGGGGATGGGGGAGCTGGGAGGCAGACTTGGAAGATAATTTGAGGTTTATGGTGAAGGTTCCCACTTTAGGATTTTGAAAACAAGTTGGCTCGACTGGAGCAGGGTGGCAGAGTGAAAAGACAAGGTGGGAAATGCAGGCATTAGAGAGTGAATGAGCAAGCCCCGCCATCATAATGACCTGTTCTGACTTACGGATGCCATCTCTAGCAGTGTCCAGGAAAGAGGCAGATCCTTTCCCCACCTGGACAGTGAGGCTGTGGCTGAGAACTTTCTGAACAGATGTAAATATTGACAGGGAAAACCCTGGATTAAGACCGTGGACCTGAATTCTAAGAGCTGAACCCAGGAAGGAGCAAGAGGTTCAGGAGCCATCCTTGGAGTACTCTTCTCACCAGCATCACCTAGGTTCTTCTTCCTCTCTGGTTAATGAAGATTGAGGGCCACAGTAGGCATGTATTCTTTTGCCAAAGCGGAAGACGGGAGCTCCTGCTCAACATGCCTCTTAAACCCCTTCCACATAGTGGTGCTAGGGTGGGACTCTAGATAATATGCTTGTTGCAAAGGAAAGGAAAGGTGAGGTGGAGTTAGGTCTCTGACATCTGCAGACTCCTGGGAAAAGGGGCAGAATGATCCCGGACCAGGGGACCATGCCTACTCCCAGTTCAAACTGGGTTTGGACAAGAGCTGTTGTGGCCTTGGAGGCTGGGGATTTAATGTGTCCTTCTTGACCTATTTCCCCTCTTCACTGCCATTTTGTCTGCTGGTTCCCCTAGTTCTCCACAGACACATTCAGAGACACCATTATTTTCTAATCTAGGTTATTCCACTGTCCTCTGCAATCTGCCAGTTACACCGCTTTGGTGATTCCTAAAAGTAAGCACAACTGAGCCACATGCTAAGCTTTGGTTTTGCCATTCTGAGGACATGGGCAAGCATCAGGTGACACTCTTGTCAGTACTGTGAGGCTCAGTGGGGAACCAGCCCCTAGGAGTCGGAGCACAGTGCGGACCAGTTCCAGGTACAGTCCAAGAGCCTGAAGGAACAGGTCACCAAGGAGCCCCTTTCTGTTGTCCTGTGTTAATAATTCTTGTTCTTTCTCTATTCCTTTTTGTTCTCCTTTTCGATTTAGTAAAGTGTCTTTTTGAAACATCGGGTTAGTCTCAGCTGCCTCTGGGGATGCAAGGGCGCTTGTTGGAGCCCCTGCAGGGGTGGTCTGCTGAGGAAGAATGACATCCGGGACTAGAGCAAGCAGCAGGGTCCTGGAAGAAGAAGCCAGAGGGCCGGGGGAGATGTGTCACCTGTCCTCCCCTGGAGGAGGCTCCCTCTATAGGGGTTTTTTATTATGGGAAGTAAATATGTCTCACCCTTGGAGGAGACTTCGATTCTTTTTTTTTTTTTTTGAAGAAAGGTGCAGGTAGGAATGGAGGCAAGTAGGCAGAGAGGAGAAAGAAGTATTTAATTTACTCTATTTAGTTGTTTAGCTTCGTTGATCCTGGATGTGAACCGAGGACCTTGGGATGTATGTGGACAGCACCCAACCCTACTCCACCAGGGCGCACCATCCATGCTTGTATCAATCTGTCTTCTCGAAAGCACGAAGTCCCTTGATTTGATTACACAGTTCCTCCCTAGGCACGATGATTTTTCAAAATCTGAAGTAAAGATGCAGCGTTTCAACGACAGTCAACTAAAAACACAGAAGCAAAACTGTGTTTCCAACTTTGATCTCAAAGTCTAAAAAAGTGACAGACATATTGGTCTCTCTTATTGAATCCGTGTGGGCAATCCTTTAAAAATCCAAGCTAATTTGAAGTGAGGACATGTAGTTTATTAGTCTGTGTCTGGTTGTCTTTTTTCTTGTTGAAAACTGACATGTAATCCCGTCTCAAAATGTGTCCCCACCCCTGCGATGTCGTCATCTGACGGTGAGCCTGTTTTCCGTCTCCCGAGGGCTTCTGGTATCCTCGCTCCTGTCACATACGGCTCTTCCTTAGCCCTTACAGCTGTGGTGTCCAAACTCCAGAGGGTGTAAGAATTATCTGAAGAGATTCCTTGGCCCTACACCAGACTTGCTGAATTAGAATCTTGGTAGAATTCTAGGACTCCGAATTCTTAACCAGCACCCACTGTGATTTGAATTAGGAAATCTGAGAACCAAAATGCAGAGCACGACTTTACTGAAGAATCACCCCGCTTAAACTTATAAATACATAGATACATGTCTACACACACATTCACGCCTACACACATACACCTACACACATACACATGCAAGATGCCTACTCTCACACAAATGCACACATGCCTGCACCTACACACATACACACGGTTACACACAGAGACGTGCTTACACACACCCACAGATGTGTGCACACATACACACAGGCTATCATTTATTAACCATCTACTTAGTGGTAGGGTCTTTACTAACTTTATCTCATTAATCCGTATACTAACCACAGCAGATAAGAACCCCCATTTTTAGAGCCAAGAAAAAAGAGAAGTCAAATAATCGCCAAAGGTCACGGTGTTAGGAAATGGCAGTGGAAAGTCCACCCGACTCCTCAGCGCTCACCAGCGTCTCACTCTCACTGCCTGTTCCCTCCGCAATGGCGAAGACACACCACGCAGAGGAGGAAATGAGTGCTTGGGTTCCTTCATTTCTTTACCACAGGTTTCCTCTCCTCCCTCCGCAGTGGGGCTGCACAGTCCCTGTTTTTCTTGCTGCGGCCCAGAGTTTCACATATCCTCTTCCTGCCTCGAGCCTTCCTGACACTCCTGGCAAGGTTGAGCCTCTCTCATGGCGGCCCCTCCATCATTTCTCTTGAACACCTGAATGGCTCTCAGAGTCACACTGCTCTGGTGAACACACCCTTTGTCCTTTTCTGGGGAGAACGTGAATCGTTTTCTCACTTGGTACCTCCATCCCTCTGGAACATTTGGTCATCATTTCTCTGAGCCTCTGACAGCCTAGGTATTGGCTGCAGAAGCAGAAGCTGAGCTCGTGGGGCAGGACATGGGAGCCCGGTGCCCAGCCTGGCGGTATAGTCCACAACTGTGCTTCCAAACAACCCCAGGGATCCCTGAGAGAAGTGGTCGGGATCCTGGAGCCTGGGAGTCAGCCTTCAAGATGCCAGGACTAAGGACACTTAGCAGGCAGGCTTCCTTGGGATCCTGGGGGGTTGTGGGCAGGAAGGATACCTTTACTGTTAACTCAACACTGAGCTGAGGGACTTGAAAGTCCCAAGCAAAGGGTCCCATGTACTTTGAGAGAAATTGTAAGGAGCAGACCCAGCCTGCCTACTAGGAGTTGTAATTCCTGGGGGATCTATGAAGAATCAAGGCAGGGGGTCCACCCTTTCTGGGAACACAGAAGACACTGTAACCCTGATGGGGAGAGACGGTACAGAGGAAGGTGAGGCACGGGACCATGGGAGCCAGAAGACAGTGAGGCCCAGAAATTCCAGGCCCAACTTCACGGAAATCATGGTGACATCACTCGTGCAAGCAGACCCTGCGGCTGCCCCACAGCCAACAGAGCTGGCTGTCTGCAGTTCCACCATGTCGAGGGACAACCTTGGAGGTCTAGGGAACGAAGAAGAGGATGAGTATTTTGCTGGGAAGCAGCCTCTCACTTAGGGCAAGAGCTGGCAAACAAAGCCAGTGGCCACATCTCTCCTGCACCTGGGGACAGCCAGCGGGGACAGCCAGCAAGGAAGAATGGATTTTACATGTTTTTTCCAAGGAAAGGCGAAGGCAGGAATGTAGGTGAATAGGCGGAAGGAAGACACAGGAGGAAGTACTTCATTGCTATTTAGCTGTTCACATTGGTTGTTCCCCCAGCCCTGGGTCTTGAACCTGGGACCTTGGGTCACATGTGGGACTGCTCCCAGGGGTACTAGACAGCTAGGCTCTCAAGTGCTCAGGGATTTTACATTCTAATGGTTGGAAAAATCCAAATAATATTTCATGATCAATGAAAATTATATGAAATTCAAATTCCAGTGTCCATAAATAGTTTTCTCAGAATGTAGTCAGGCCTACTTGCTTATGTACCACTTACATACTACCTCTCTTCACAGTAACCCAGCAGAATCAAACAGCTGTGACTGACCGATTGGTACACGAAGGCTAAATTATTGACTACCTGGTCCTTTACAGAAAGAGGTTGATCCTTGAGTTAGAAAAGTCCCTGGAATGTCCCCAATAAGTCATTATCTGATTGATTTCTACACAGCAGATCAGATCAAACACCCTGACTCCCAAGGAGCATTTTGCACCTACGAGCATTTGAGTGAGAGGTCTCTCCACCGCTTTTCCCCGAGGTCCTGGCTGCCGACCCTGCTGGAGTCACTGAACGCTCCTCAGATGGGGACCCTCTTGTCTGGCAGACACAACACGAAAGACCCAGAAGGCCCTGGTGAGGGGCCCTGGGGGCGGCTCTGGGACTCAGACAGAGGAACATCTGAACCAGCAGCTTTGGACCGCAGAAACGCCCCTTCCATGCAAAGTCCTCTTTGTTTATCATCCCCATGAGTAGAAATGTGCACATCCCAGCAAAACCAGCGGTCACACATTTGCAAAAGAGCCGGCCACTCTGGATCAGGAGGGTTCTGGGCTTGTTTGCCATCTGGCTTCTAATTCCAGGTACAGGGAGTCTCGTGAAAGAGCAGACTGACTTCATCGCGTAGTGAGTTCCCAGGAGCCCTCCAGAACAGTATCTTTCATTCTCTGCTTGCCTCCAGCACTGGGTGGGGGACGGGCTTCTGAAGTTCTGGGGAACTGTGTGCATTGGCAGTGCTCAGGAATCAACAGGGAATGATGGTTGTCTACAGGGAATAATGATGATATTGCAACCCATGGGCCAATGGGCAGTGGGGCAGCCTGCCAGGACAGGGCACTGGCCAGCACCCCAGGCTCGCAGCCCAGTGGCTGGGCATGGTCCACACCACCTTGGCTCTAGGTGCGAAGATGTCAGCCCAGGCTGACGGTCCGCTCGGCAGCTGTGTGGGCTGCGGCATGCCACTCACCTCGCTGAACCTTGGTTCCTGGTCTGCTAATCAGGGGTGGCGTGGGAGGGGATGGAGACACCACTATTTACCTGGCAAAGCTGTCACGAGCCTTAGCAGCCTGTAAGTTCCAATAAACTGTAGCTAGTGCTGGTATTTCTTTCCATGTCCCAGAGAGCTGAAGGACAGATCTATGACACACATGCTACTTAATTTCTCTTAACTCCCACCCAGATTTCAAACTGCTGGAGGAATAGTCTCCGAGCATTTGGTGCTGCGCTTGGGACTTCATAGCAAACACCTTTCTCTAACTCTCAGTCACCCCAAAGTCAGTAACATCATCCGCATAATCCCGATGAGGACAGCTGGGCTTGGAGTGGTTGATGAGATTACGCGGGGTCAGGGGGCACTCTGTGCTGGGACCTGGGGCCAAAGTTTCTGCTCTTTTGCCTCACGAGTCTACCGCCTTTCCAGAAAGATCCTCACCTGGGATCGCTTGCACCCGGCTGGGCATGGGACTGTGCTCAGACAAGAGGCTGGAAGCATGAGCCCCAGGGCCTTGGAGCAGAGAACTGTAGCCATGAGCCTCTGGCTTGACATTGGCTGAAATGTAAAGCCTGGGGATCCAATTTGTGACCCTGGAGCTGGGAGGGACACAAAATTGAAAGATTAAATAAAAATGCTTCTCTTTCTTCCTGCCTTCATTTCTGCCTGCCTTCAATCAGAAGCCAGCCGAAATACTGCATCTCTGGTCAGAACTGGAGAGAAATGGGGCTCTTTCCCCATCTGTCCTGGGTGGGCTGATCATGGGGAGACCAGGGAAATGAAAGGCACAAGGATGACCAAGTACAAGGGAGTGACTTCAGAGAAGGGGAGAATCAAGGAACGTTCTGCAGGGAAGTCTGAAATAGCTGGGGTGGCCATGAAGCCCAAGGCTCCAGAAAGTCAACCCTGGCTGCCCGAAGGCGAAGTCCCCTGGCCTCCAACTTTCAGGACCCAATGTAAAGATTCTTTTTGAAAACATCTTTGCCTTGCTGTGGTGTTTACTTAGGGATATGATGAACCCGACTTCCGCTACATTTAGTGCATGAAAACCTACAGGTGTTTGATGCCAGGAACGGCTTCACGTTTTGCTGTTCCTCTGGCAGGGTGCCCTCCCTTCTGGGTGTCATTCCGTAGGTGTGCGTGAGCTGGTTTCCCCATTTCTGTGACACTCCTGTGCATCCTGACCCTCTTCTCCAGCATGCAGGTAGTTAAGTATCCATCTATGGTGGAACTTCTCGTTTCAGGGAAAAGGGACACTGTTTCCATTTCCATTCTAATTTCAACTGTGATGCCAACCACGACCCAGCAGAGGCACCCTGTTTTAATGGAGTCCCTTGACTTCACTTTTGTTTTGAACTCATCAGCCGAACCACCTCCTTTGGCCTCCATTTTATATTGTTTACTTGGGAGGTGTTTTTGCTCCTCTTAGAAGGTCCCAGCTGGCGTTATCTGTTCTCCTCTTCCACATGCCACCCTGTATAAGTCTGAGCTCCAGAGTCCAACACCCATGGTCTGATCCTGGCTCTGCACTTTGATTTCCTCTGTACGTGGAACTGTCCTCTCTCAGAGTTGTTAGAGAATTAAAGCTAATGGCTGCCACGAGATCTGGAGCTTGCTGCGATCCCCAAACATGTGAGCAAGCCCGCACTGCGTCCCGACCCCGACTTGATGCACAAAGGGAGGGCTGTCTAACAGGGCTGCTCGCCTGTCCGAGGCATTCCTTTCCTGTGTAAGTGGAAGCAGATCTATTACCAGGCAACTCAACACCTCTGGCCCTGGAGAAGGGGTTGGCATAGCAATCAACATTCACACGGTGATTTATGGCCCACATTGTGCCTCCAGGGTTATAATAGTGGGAAGAACGAGGCCTTGGGAGTCAGGCCTTTGTGCAGATACTCTGCCTCTCACAAGATATGTGACCTTAGGAGACTCCCAAGTGCTTGGAGCTTCGGGGCCCCTTCTGTGAACAGTAGGGTACTTCTTTCCAACTCCCAGGTGTCTGATGTCTACAAGCTAATATACTTAGCGTATACTCAGTCAGCCCTAAAGCTGCTGTGAAATGGGAGCACCTGTCATTCCGTTTTCCCACAGGCCCATTGAGCAGAGGCTCATACACTGTCCACACTAAATGAGTTCGAAGTATCTAGGAAAGTCTGTTCAGTTACTGTTGTGCTGCCTCCCTCCCCTCCACCCCACCCCACCCCACAAGCATCTGAGAGAGGAGCATGGTGTCTCCTGCTTCTCATGCCTTCCTCTAAGTTCCCTTTTTAAGAAACTTCCTGCAGTCGAAGGCAGCCTGAGTGGCGACTTGATTTGAGGGAAAAGGCCTGAAGTTGACAGACTTGCGATCTAGTTGTTGCTAGAACAGGCAGGCCTGACAGCTCTGAGCATGGACACCCACCTCCCAGGTGACCTGTTTCCCTAACTCTTTGGCAGCACTCACAGAAATCTGTTCCGAGAGAGATGTCTCCAGTGGCCAAGAGACAGGTGGTTCATCTACTAGACCAGCACATTCTTCTAGATGGCATTAACCCCGAAGAAGGACATACCCTGTGGCGCAGGAGAAAGCACAGGCCCAGAAGGCAAGAAGTCAGCACTGAGAGCCCAGCACTACTGCGGTCACTGGGACAGGAAGTGACCCACCCTCACCGATTCCCCTCAGTCCTTGCGAGGGGCTAGTAGTAGACCAAACATTCAAAGCCGTACCGCTCAGCCCTTCTGCGCCACAGACTAGGCCCCACCCTTGCTTGCTTCTGGACTCCAGCTGAGGGGACGGGGTTCCACCACAGGGTGAGGTGATAGAAGGTGCCATCACACGGCTGCTTGGGCTGGTGCTTCTCCCAGATGTTGTGTGGTAAACCCTCTCAGGTCCTGTGAATGCTTAGATCTTCCAGCTGATACGAATGCCAAATTACAGTCCAGTGTGTTACTGTTTCACCTACAAATCACTGCGTGGACAGTGAGGAAGAAAAGAAAGCTCCCTCCTTGAAAGTAGACTTCGAGAATCCTAGAGAAACAGGGTGGCAATAGGAGCAGCACTCCAGGGCGGAGGGATTGACATGCAGAGGGGACACAAAAAACTTTCTACCAGGACACCAGAAGGGTAAGTCTACTGAGGGTCGGCGGGGAGTTAGGAATAACACAGCAGAGTGTGAAGACCGCTGCCTCGGGACTGACCTCGTTCAGGAGGTGAGGAGGTCAGCAGTTTGCAATCAATAGTGTTACAGTGTCCAGGACAGGAATACTAATTCCAAGGAACTGAGCATCACCACTTCCCACACAGGTTGCTTTGGACATAAATATGGGTCTGGACAACGGCTGGACTAAAATGTTTTCTGGCACCAGAATGAGGCATTACAACACATCCAGGTCAATATCCAAGATTCAGTTTCCCTGTTGCTGGTGGTCCAAGGCCAAGTCCTACAAGGGACAAAAACACCCAGTTCCCCATTTTAAGCACCAAATCTCTTGCCAGGTGTGTGGGTGGCAGGTGGGAGGGGGGCAGAGAACGAAACAAACAGGTGCTCACAATCTAGGTGAAAAACTAAAGCAGCCTAATGAGAACACAGACAGGAACAGCAGGCGGTGGAGACTGGGGTCTGGAAGTCAGACACTACCCCTCTCTGCCACACAGTGGGGGTCCGTGGAAAAATCCGAGTGCTCTGGAACTGGAGGAAGGCCAGCTTAGTAATGCAGACAAAAGGCTGGGAAAGCAGACTAGAATAGTTGTGATGGACAAACACCACCTTTTAAGTCTGGCACCTACACCTGCACAGTAGGGTCTTAAGCAGGTTTTAATATATGAGGGACACAGGCATCTGTTTTAAAGAGGGTTCCTGGATTAGTGAGGAAATATGGAAGCGGGGCAAGTAACAAAAAACAGCCTAGGCAAGAGCTGAAGGCTACACTGAAAAGGCAGAGTTTAAGGAACATTCAGTCAGAACATGCAGTACAAATGAAGATGATAAGGTTCTTGGAGTTGGCTCAAAAGCAGTCATAACTTTTTGATTGATCAAAAAGTTAAATTGCTTTTCAGCTGATCCCAATTCTTGTGATCATGGAGGGAGAAGAGAGAAAGTCACTCCAAGCTTCACGATCAGTTCTAGATCCAGACATAGTCTAGCCAACGCCAAGGAGATGGCTGGAATGGAGGGAGTCAATTGAACATCTGAGAGTCCACATTGACAGCACCAGGATGAAGGAGTGAAGATGCAGCACGGTTAGGGTGGGCTGGGCTGGGCTGGGCTGGCAGTCAGGGTTTCAGGGAGAAAGGGTAATTGAATAAGCACTCCCGAGTGTGTTCTAGAAGGACTACAGGACTCCAGAGACCATTCATCTGCAGACGGAAAGGTTTAAAACTGAGAACATCAGCAACAGGGAGGTTGAAAAAAGAGTGAAGGGTTACAGTTTGAAGACATGAGTTCCTGGTAGTGGTTAGAGAGTATCATAGACTTCAAAAATTCATCACAGAAGAGAGACCGTGGAAGCGGCAGGACTGGATATGTGGAGGGACTGTGAATTGGATCAAAGGAATGAAGAAGTTGGTCACCATGCAAGGTCTACAGTGTCTCATTACACCTTCCAAACATCAGCTACTCAAATATAACTTGTTCGTTTCTACACTTTTAAAATGTGAAGAAACCATGTGAGTTGTTGTATATAGTATAGTTGAAGTTATTTTGGTTTTTATTGAAATGGGTTTGGGTCAAGCTCAAGCTCAAAAGAAACTAGCCTTTAGCATTGACTCCAACAAGGTGTCAGCAAAGGTAGATTTCAAGACTACATCACCCATCCAAGGCAAGCACATTAGCTGAGAGGCTGTGGTCCATAAGAAAGCTCGGTTTAAATGAGGTATCTTGGCAAAGAGCCCAAATAATAGTAAGGGAATTATGGCCCCAAGGTAACCACACTACCCTCCACACAGAAAGCACCATCTTTTAGAGAAGTTATCTGAGACTGACAATGATGATAACCATCTCCACTTGACAATATATTTCCTGAAATCTAAAATAAGTCCACCATTGAAGAGATACAAAGAAATGAGCATAACTGACAAGTGGTTTTTTTTTTTTTTTAAATATACCTTTATTTCTCAAACTCAAAGCTTTAATTCATCAAGTTCTAACACATTTTGCATTGAAAGTGATTTCACCTGCATCATTTAAGAAGGTCAGTGACCATTACACCAAAGAGGAAACTCATACATCCTAGGCACCACTATGAGATTAGAATTTCAAGGGCTATGTAAATGTAACAAAAAATGTTTCCAATTTAGTCTACTGATTCTCTTACCTTTTTTATCTAGATCAATTTAAAAATTAATGGATACAAATTCATTTTCCTAAAGCAGCTACTCTTTTATCCATAAAAACAAACAAAAACCAAAAAAACTAGACCAGATGGCATGAGCTTTAAAACACTCAGCGATTCGTATTTAAGAACTTCCTCTTTAGTGGGTGGTCTTCTCACCTTCTTATGCTAACTCACAACAATCTGCACCAACTCTCACTAGCCCAGGCAACACTCCAAGATTTTCTTTTGCTTACAGTTTTTGATAGGTGAACGAGATTTAGAACTTGAACTCCCAGAAAAGCATTTCTCTCCTGGTCCTCACCTTGGAAGTCTCCACAAATAATCCTGAAGATTGCCAGATCTTTTTAAAACATACCCCTCCTACACACTTCCCTTGGTCCTCTGAAATTCACTGGCTGAATTGGGATATGTTCCAAAATCAGCTGTGATATCCTGGTCTCTACCACATTAAGGATATGATGGTTCCAATTTTGGCAACTGAGAGTTCTTGCACCTGACAGAATCCACCCAGAGGATTCTCCCTCATCAGAACCTGTCAGGCAGCCAGAAAACAATGGCCTCTGTGAGACCCAAGACTCCCTCTCACAACTGGATTATTACAGTGGATTCTCTGGAAGAGGACCTTTGAGCTCAGGATCCAGCTGCATCCTAAACAAGTCACCAGAAAGTTAACTAGAAAAAGCTGGTTTGGGAGTGGCATCATTTCCCAAAGTTAACCAAGCAGTACTAGTTAAAATCCTAACCTGTCATGAAGGTAAAGGGCTAGGACTGGAGGGAGGCTAAAGGTAGCAGATTTAGGACTTTTAACAACTTGATTATTAATATCACCACAAAACAGGTTCACACACAGCTCTCTGGGACTCAAATCCTGGGGAATCAAACTGGGGAGTGTGGAAGGGATTTGAATGCCCAACCACATCTGTTACCATCTGTCAGACACCCAGAATCTTCTCTACATGAACTCTCTCCAGCTGCCAGGTCCTTCCAGGTCCTGCCAGGTGTGGACCATGCCCCACCCTGCATGAAGTTGGCAGGAGCCCTGACTGCAGTGTTAGTGACAGAGTGTTTAATTTCAGAGTTGAAGTTATTGAGTGAGGAATAGCATCTTTCTGCCAAGGTGAGGTTTAAGGGTGAGACCAAAGCTCAAGGCCAAGAATTTGGTGTGTGCCCTTCCGCCAATACAAGGGGAAAAGGTACTGCTTTAGTCTCTCACTGCTGCTCACTTATTCCAAG
The DNA here is from genome assembly GCA_004363575.1 of Solenodon paradoxus. Lineage (NCBI taxonomy): Eukaryota > Metazoa > Chordata > Mammalia > Eulipotyphla > Solenodontidae > Solenodon > Solenodon paradoxus. Next base: position 403,136 of record RJWH01000959.1, read on the forward strand.
AAGCTGGCTGGGATAACGAGCTGCATACTTGCAGAGAGCATCAAGAAAGAGCACCACAGTGACTGAGACTGCTTGCTTTTATAGCAGAACCTGCACTTGAACTTTAGTGCCCTTGGCCACTGCTGAGTTTCATGTTACTCAACACACAAGAGGAGAAACCCCTGGACTCAGCACAAGTTCAGGGTACCTAGTACTCGTGAAAGCAGCATGAAAGGCAGGTTTCATGCAGAATTTCCAGACACCCTGAAACTCAAGGTTACCTGGTCAGTTCTGAGGATGGTAAGAAACTCAGAGCTCAGCAGGTGGAGACACGACTCGACTAAGGCTGTGTTTTCAAAGTACAGCTTTGCTCAGCTTTTCACCCAGATGGTTCTAGGACACAGGTGGACTCTCAAACTCCAAAACAGCTGGGCTGACTAAGATCTCCAGATGAAGAGACCTTACCAACATAGCCATTATGCAATGGTAGTAGAAAACTGGGAGGCTGGGAACTTCCAGCAACTTCTGAGCCTCCGTTCCTCAAAAGAGGGCTAGTACCAGATAGGAAAAAATATATATATAAGCAAGGACAAAATGGAAATTTAGTTACTCCTCATGGTTCTGATCCTATCTTCATCTGGCGCCTCATATCCCTGACCCCCAAGCCTTCCAGTAGGAGCAACAGTGACTCAGTTAGCAAGCGCTTATGTTGGCAGCTTCATCACATCTCCAAGCTATGGTTAAACACATCTGTCACTTCTGTGCAAACACACTGACATATGACCACAATGGCGGCTTTTTAAGGTCATGGATGACCATGTAGTTTTGAAAGTTGGGATTCACTCTTCCTTGCCCCCACCTTTCCTTAACACTGAAATATCCTGGGCTCCCCTCAAGGTAGAAATGTTCTTGACTCAAAGCCAATGAATTCAAATGTAACTACAGCAGGAGATGGTTACATCACATGGATAGAAGCCACTTCTTAGTGTAACAACGTGAAGTGGCTTCTATCCATGTGATGTAACAATGTGGGGACCTGAAAAGCCTTGGTTTTCAGTTGTGTCTGTTTGAGAGGGTTCAGCCATCACATTCCAGTAGAAACTCCAAAAATATCTTCAGAAAAAGGTAAACCACTCATTTTCTACCAAGCATCTCTGCATTAAGGTAACTTCATTGCTTAAAGAAAATAATCACTCAGGGTGTGGGTTTTTTACCGCCACAGGAGAAGTTAAAAATCAGGAGCATGGTTTTGATGAAATCACTTTAGAAACCAAGCTGGCTGGCAATATCGAGTTTCTTTGGCCTTGGTATCCTAAAGTGATGCATTCTAAGAGAGCCCACAAAATATTTCAAAACACACAATCTCTTATCTAAATCTACTGGGAAAGCAACAGTAGCCTAGAACTCTCCCCATTTGCTAAGCTTGCTCCAGACTAGAGGGTAACACTGTTTTCCTTCTAAAGTGCAGAACACAAACAAGTAAGGTCAAATCTACCAGAGTGAGGAAGATTATTCTCTGTTCACTTAATTCTTCCCCGAGGACACCACAATTCACATCACTGCCAAGGGCCCCTGGGAGCTGATGCACGGACGGGCCCTCGGAACACTAAATGTCAGCTTCACACGGGGACAGTAGGCTGGATTCCAAAGTATATTAAGCCAAAGATGCTCACAAGAGCAGGTCATACTCCAGGTAACTCACTTGTATGGAAATTTCTGAATTCACCTGCTGTCAAAAAACCTGGAGAAGGAAATCACTACTTTTGCAACAACAAAAAACAAAATCAGTCAAAGTACTCCAGAAGAACAGCTTGTCATACTTGGAATGTGACCAAATGGGTTTCCAATTTAAACTTGAGAAGACTCTCATGTCAGCTATGACAATGACTCGAGACTTGGCACAATCCTGAGTCTTAGAGCAAAATGAAAGCGATTAGCTAAGGGGAGGGGGTGTCATTCAATAAGAATTCCTTAAAGAAAAAACATCACACTTATGTTTCCTATTTACAGTCACCGCCCCCCACCACCAAAGCGCTACTTTATGTTCCACATTTTTTTTTTTTTCAAGTTACATTTCACAAAATGGTCATTGTTTTTCCTCCACAATTTCTCACAATTCCTCGTGATAACATGGCATCTGAACCAGAAAGCACTTCCAACCAGATCTCAATTCTCCAGCAATTGGCTTTGGTTTATTAATGAAAGAAATCCTCAGCTCTGCAGACAGGGAATAAACTTAAGTCATTTAGGCCCTTGAACAAAAGTCAAGGCACAAGAACATCCTCAGAGGCACATTCTCTGCCTGACTAAAATGGATACAAGAAAACAGGCTATCAGCACAACTTTCAGGAAACTGCTGAGACTCCCGCCCACCCCAGGAGGACCTACATAGCCCACTTGAAGCTCAGGTGAGAAAACAAAGAGGCTTAACACTTCTCAAATACAGCCCTGAGCGTTTGTTTCCTGCAGCTCAATGATTGCAGAGCTCAAATCCCCCTGGGCTGATGTCTGGGACATGACATGTTGGCGTCTCTTTTAGAAAGCTGTGGAGAGGCCAGGCTTCCTATAGCATTTTCCAAAATGGCACTGGAATAATGGGTCCCTTTAGGGTTGGCTCACGAGAGACTGCAGACCCATTCCAATGGGTACACAAAGCAAAAAAGAGCAGAATCAGAGCAGAGTTCCCCTTTAAAAGCCAAACGCCTACATCTAGAGGGAGGCTCCCCTACCTGAGAGCCCGTACCGGAGAGGGGCCCCCACCGTGGACACCCTCAGGTCTGGAGGTTAGTTACAGGGCAGCCAGGTGGGGTACGGCTGGCTGTAGGTAACAGGAGGGTGGGCGACGTAGTAGTTGCTGAAGTTGCCATCGCTGACGTAGGGAGCCGGCTGGTAGTAGCAGGTGACGTTGGTGGCGTTGGGGATGGCGTTCTGCTCGGCCAGCACGCGCAGGGCCAGGAGGGAGATGAGGCTCAGGGTCTGCCTCCGCTCGTGCCCCATGAGGCACACGGTGCTCTCATTCACCACCCGGCGCAGGATCATGAGGTAGTCGTACTGGCTCCTCTCCTCTTCGGAGAAGTGGTTGTGCAGGTAGGTCTCCAGCTTCCTTTGCTGCTCGAGGATGTCCGGGAAGTCGATGAAAAACCTGGAGCACATGTAGCGTTCCAGGGTCTTGATCTCCTCCTGGTCTGCAGGCCGGAAGCCTCGCACGAGCAGGTTGCTGTACTTGAGCAGCCCCCCGCCCCGAATCTCTTCGGGGTGCTTGGTGGCGATCAGTCTGTTCTGCAGATGGTCCAAGGCTTCCTCGAAGTCCCCGTACACGCTCTCCCCGATCACCGCGGGGTGGAGGTTCTCCGAGAGCGGGCTGCTGGAGCAGTCGTAGAAAAAGAGCAAAGAATCCAGGACGATCTGGAAAGAGTCCACGCTAAACTCGAACTGGCGCCGGATGGAGTCGACGAACTTGAGTTCCGCGTTCCTGCCGTTCTTGTTGGACAGGGAGATGAGGCTCCAGCGGTCCGTGTCCGTGCACACCTTTACCAGCTTCTGCACGTACGCCTCCTTCAGGGTGACCGGGCTGATCTTCAGCTTGTTCACGCCCTCCGGCAGGAAGTTCAGAAGGGAGCGCAAGACCACGTCTCTGACGAGCTGAAATTCTGCCTCTGTTGGGAGAGCCACGTGAAAGATGAGGTCCAGGTCTTTGCAACCCAGGCCGTTGTCTTTGACCAAGACGTGGCCAGCCGCAGAGCCGTTGAGCCGCACATCCTGCACTTTGATGCCGGCCTCCTCCAGCTGGCCGCGGACCGTCTGGACGATGTCCTTCAGGGTTATCTCCAAGGTCGGAAAGTTGCCTCGGCCATGAATGGGCACCACCTCAGTCAGGACCTCGTGCAGCCGGCTCACCTGATCCCAGCTGAGCACGCTGAAGGACAGGCAGTCCCTGGCACTGCTGTTCTCCTCTGTCATCTTGGGGGATGTTCTTGCCAGGGAAACTGAAAGTGAGGGGGTGAGAAACAGAGTTAGCATTCGCTGCTGCAGGCAAAGCGGCTCGAGGGACTGGAGAAGGTGTTTACCTCCGAGCCCTCTCGACTGTAACATGGTGATAAATGGCATCCAATGCTTGGTGTCACTTGGGCATTAAACGAACTAAATATATAAAGGAAAATGGCCAGAAATATAATAAACTTATTCTACACCCAAGTTAATCATCTCAATAATCTGTTTTATGTGGGTTTTGTTTGTTGTGTTTCATTTTTTTTGTTTTGTTTTGTGTTTTGCTTGTTTGGTCTGTAGGAGGGTGGGGCGGTGTGCTGGTTTGTGTGAAGGGAAGTAAATTTATTAAACCAAGTAACCTAAATACAACATTACTATAAAGGGCCTATGTGTTTTGCTAATTATCTTAGCTTTCTATGGAAACTAACTACTCCGCTTTTGGGTCCCCAGTTATATCCTAAATTGTTTAATATCAAGACTAACACATGCACACACACCATACACAGCGCACACACACTTACATACAAGATTCTTTCACTCCATGAGTGAATGGATGCTCTACTCTGCTACAACCACACTGAGAAGGTGTGGGACTACGCCTGTGTTTTCTGCTTGCAGAGGTGGTCTGCCCTAAAACAGCTATGACCTAGGGCAGGACCAAAGAGCTATTGGAATGACAAAATTCCTAGGCAGTGGAGTTAGGCCAGCTATGTGGTGGAACCGCCGTGCCTATCAAGGCAGCCTTATACAGGACATGGGAAATGCCCGGCACTGTGCTCTTTTAACTTTATTTTGGAAAGAAAGCTGATACCTTGACTTTACCTAAGAGTAAAGTTAGCACTTGGTACTTGGTACTAAGAGGAAAATGTCACTTCACCTGCTAGAATCACATTACCAAAGTAATGTTCAACTCAGGTCTTTCAGAAAATAAAGCCCAACCGATGTCTGGAAATTTTATTTTATAAGAACAAATGCTGATATATTAGAAAGCTGAAGTGCCTGTGGATCCACACAGGTCAAATATTAGCTAGATGGAGGCCGAAGCTAAAACAAAGGTCAAGGAGCTCTCTTCAGACTTCACCACAAACAGATAGTTTTCCCACCACAATGCCTCCCTGGCCTTCTGACTTGCTGGCCACAAACAAAATCCATCCCAGTGACCTCTGCAGTTTCCCTGCTCCAAACCTAGCCGACGTCATCCTGGGCTTCATCTTGGATTCCCAGTCTTGCACTGGTGTCAGGGAGCCTGCTTTATCTACAAACTAACATAATGGCTGTTACGCTGGAAGGCGCATCAACTGCACAGGGACGCTGGCTTTCCAACCATTAAGAAAGCGGGAAGAGATCACAGCGCAAGGGAGTGTGCGGTGGAAAAGATGTGACAGAAGCGGCAGAAAGGAGCGCCCTTTGATTGGGTCTTCAGGAAGACCAGGCAAGCATTAGCTTTATGGAGAAGGGACCCAGGCCAGGAAAGGCAACGTGAGCTCCCGGCTGAGGTTAAGGGGCCAAAGGCAGCACACTGCCAAGACCTGACAAGCTGTCCAGTCTGGCCACTGTGAACCTCTCCTCAAACTAGATCACAAGGTCCCTTCAGTGTCTAGGCTAAGGGAATGAGCTTGCTTGGCTGGCGATGGAAAGGTCAATCACATGATGAAGGCAGGCTCTGGGAAGCGGAGATGGATGAGCTCTGCTCCCTACAGGAGAAGAGTACTTGTCAAGGGAAAGATAAATTCTCCCTTCAGGCCTCTTTGGGCAGTGTTAAAAAGCCCTAAACACACTCTATCATCCTACCAAAGCACTCCTAAATTAAAGGCACCAGGTAAAACTTGTGATTAAATGCTTAAGGTTTATTGTGGCCAGCATTTGGCTTCAGGTCAAATTGGGGACAGTGTAATGTGCTGTACATTCACTGAGTTCTCTGCAGACTCTTTCACGATTAGCGTACAGTACACATATGCCTATTATATCAGACACTACTCAATGATATTCAAATGATTACAAAAAGGTGTGGCTCTCACTTTGTTTTGAGGTACTACTAGATGATTATAACTTGGTGACATAGATTTCTGTCGGAATGTCTATCTGTCTATAGAAATACAACTTGCTTTATCCTGTGAATCATGTTATTGTGTCTTTCAGGCTCATTTTTATTATTGGTACAATTCAGCAATGCGATCAGTACCTGGAATAGAAGGAACAATTTCAAGAAAATCTCCAGGAAAACTCTCAATAATGTTGCAAGGAGAATAGCTGTCGGGGTGACTGAATTATGCCTGTTTTTTTTTTCTTTTTCTTAAGGAGTTGTTGAAAAAGGAGTTATCTAGGGTTGAAGTCAGGCTTACTGCCACCTCTACAACACTGGGTCTTAATGTCAGGAGACGCATCTAAACCCAGTGAGCCTCTGATGAAAGCTATAACCACTTCTCCTGGGAGGAAAATTCATGAGAAGTTTCAAGAATGTTTACACTTGTGAGCTTATAGCAGATTCAAAGAGAATTGTAAGTTTCATACGGGAGGAGATCAGGAATAGCTAGAAAAGTTAAAGAAAATAGAAATGTTCTCTAGCCCATTGAGATATTATGAAGCTATAATAATTGAAACAGCATGGCACTGGTAAAAGAGACAAATTGATAGAATTTTTTCAACCTAGAAATAAAATAAATTATGGGATTTAATATATAATAAGAGTAGAAATTTCAAAATGGTAAAAGGGAAAATAGAATCTAGATAGTTATCTAAGATTTAAAAAAATGAAGATGGCTCCTTATCTTGTGCCAAATTAAGCTCTAGATGAATAAGTCAAAGTATAAAACAATAAAGAGTAGTAGAAAAAAAGACATGGAATACACACTTGAATAGGGTAGGTGGTCCTTTCTAAATCACGTAAAGCCTAAAATTTACAAAATTTGATACATTTGCCTATATAAAAATCAAAATACATGGAAAAAATACCACAAAGAAGTCAAAAGACAGAAGTGGGAAAATGTTTGTAATTAAGCAAAGTAGAACCCCCACGAAAGAGACAAAAGACGTGATCAATGGCCCAGACTCATTTAACCTTATTTTAAGGGATGGGCACATTAAAACTTCACTGCATAATTTTTATCTATCGCATTCACAAATGTCAAAAAGACAGCTGTGTTGGAAAGCAGACACTGTGTTACACTGTCTGCGGCCTCCTGAGACCACCATGAGATGCAATTTTAAGTGCACTTTCTCTTCGGAACAATTCTCCCAGGGCAATTCTGCTTCCAAGATTTTCAACTACGCCTTTCTACTCTAAATTTTACCCTATGGGTATACCTGAAAGTATGCACAAGGATGTTCACTGAAGACACACTTACAAAGCTGCAAGTATTCATCAACAGAAGACAGTTAAATGACCTGGTCCGCATGTGTAACAGTACACACGTGCGTGGAGTTGTCCAAAGAGCGACGTGGGCTCTCTGCACAAACACGATATTAGTAGAAAAGCAAGCATAAAAAGTTGTGTGTAAAAGCACAAGTCTATGCTTATACAATCACAAAACCTCTGGAGAGGGACATAAATAGTTGAGCTCACATCAAATACCACCTCTAAGTTGGGGGATGGAGAGAAGCAAACTTCACGCCTTTTGAATACTCAACCTGCACACGCTTTAATTGAACAAAATGAGAATCTTACGACTCATGCCCTGAACCCCCGACCCCTAAAACTCTCCTACTCATCTGCTACCTTATCCATCTTCTGTGCCTCCCTGCCATCCCTGAGTCCACATCCACGTGCCAAAATCAAAGGCATTTGGAAGTTTCCCTTCTGAGCCTTAAATGTTTATCTCTAGAGGAAAGACTTTTTCCTCCAGAATAATTTTCAGTCAAGTTTCTGTACTATTTAAAGGAAGATATTCATTGTTTACCCACAAAATCTCCCAAAACTTTCAAAATGGATAAGCCATCTCCAATTGTTCTATTCTCAGTTTGATGAACGAAAACGCCTGTGTGTAGTTTTACATAACAATGTCTCAAACCACATTTCAGATACTGTCGTATTGATTAGTGGCTGCAGTTGCAAAACCTTCATAAATGCAATTAACACTTTTTCAGGAACCTAACATTCTCTTCGCTTCTTCTGGCACATTTATGAATAATGGAATTAATTTTTAGAAACAAGTCTGTCTATATAAAAGCATAGTGCAGGACATGACAAACGCCAAGTCCATACTATGATTTCTAGGGGCAGAGTTCACACCTCTGATGGCTCACAATGAGGCTAGGTTCAAAATTGGTGCTTAGCTCATGAGAGGAGTCTAAAATAAATGATTGGCTCCTTCCAACAGAAATTGTTTTCACTCTCTCTCCAAACAATTTCAAAAACAACTTAGGCAAAATACTGGTATTACTAGATTAAGTTTAAGTCTTAGGGTCCTTAGTGTTTAAATAACACACCAGAGCTGAATGTGACAATTTAATGTTAATTAAGCACTTGAAGTCAACACTGATATAATCCCAACATAAAAGAACCAAGTGAAACACAACTTATGAAAAGCCCTGGCTAAAGTCAAATTCTAGTTAGCAGAATAAACAGAATAGTGACTAGGAAGAAAAATGAGTTTGATATCTGATAAATTTAAGCTAAAATATCTGATTTTCCTATTACTATCTTAAACAGATTCTTTGTATTCTGGATGGTGGAAAGGGGCAGGGCAAAGCATGGCTTCTCATTGATCTGAAAATCCAGGTACCTTTTTGACAAGTGAGGATGACCAACTGCCTCCTCAACTCAAGCTGCTTCATCTTCTGAAAGGCTGACACATGAGGAATGACTGCACTGGTTCTGCCTGCCACAGCAATACACATCATGCTGTCATATCCCATGCTATTCCTTCTGCTGCCTGAGTAAATGAGAACTACAACCCTGGGCAAATATTTTTTTTCCACGGGTAACAGGAAGGTGTAGAGTTGGGTGTGACAGCCGGTGAAAGAGTACTTGGTATGAGCCACTTCACGGTTTTCTCATGTGTTCCTCACAACAAATTCCCTTCTGTCATCTGGAGGGTAGGACACAAGTATTAAAAGAAAAATTGGGTCTGCAGAAATGGCAGCAAAGCAATGGGGAAAAGACAACCTAAATCAGATTAAACCAGGTGCCATGCAGACAAGCTGGGGTTTAATTCACCTTAGTATCACACTGCCTGGGACAGAGTCACCCCAGGCGGGTTGATCTGAAAAATCTGTGAGCCCTAACTGAAGGAAAATGAAAAGCTATTTCTAGTCTTGCGTATTTGGACTCCAGACACAAGGTGACAGTCTATAAAAGTATGTGAGAACTCAAGATGGGCAAGTGGAAGAGGCAGATGGGCAAGACGGAGACAGAGTGCGAAGAACGAACACTTCCGGTCCTACGGTCAAGGGCTTAGGTTCCTGGTGTCAGAGAAGTGACCAAGAGTATGTGTGGAGATGTATGACCATGAAGCTCAAAGATAATATACGTTTAAGTCCAGCTCTGTGCTATTTATTAACATGAAAACTCTAGCTCTTTCCAGAGTTTCACAGAAACAATGAGACTTGCTGAGGTCCTCACAGCTTCGACAGCCCTCCTGTGCAGATACACCTGAGAAACACCCTCTTCCTCTGCCCCTGCTGTGATTTAAGAATTCAAAAGAAACTCAGACATATTCCAACCTTCCTTTGATGACAACATTCCTTTTTACTCTGAGTATTAGCTCAAAAGCACGAATCTTCCTAGTAACACCACAGCTCAGGGTAAGAGACCCAGTGTGGCAGGTGTCAGGCCCGGTGGTGGCCTCTGAGGGAGGGGTGTGTGCAGAACAAAGACGCCTGCTGTCCCCACTCCTGGCCCAGCAGGGACTCATGCACCTGTGTACAACAGAGGACACTGGAGGCATAAAGAGATTATTTCACGATATATACAACTTTACAGAATTTAAGCAGAAGTGAAAGTGGACGGCAATACATGTCATGCTGTCATATCCCACGCTCTTCCCTTTGCTGGCTGAGTAAATGAGAACTACAATCTTGGGCATGTTTTCTTCCACTGGTAACAGGAAGGTGTAGAGTCGGGTGTGACAGCCGGTGAAAGAGTAATTGGTATGAGCCACTTCACAACAATTCTCATGTAATCTTTTTTTTTTTTTTTTTAATAATTTTATTTTGTTTCCATTAAATATGCATTTTAGGATATGGAATTCAAACCTCGGTCTGTGTGTATCTCACACCACACTCACCACCAGAGTTCAGGGTCTTTATTATCACCTTGTTCCTCCTTCCTTTCCTCCCCGCTCTACCTCTCCTGGCCCCACAGTCACTGTCTTGTGTCTTGTGAATTCTGCTGGGGTTTGTCTATTCATTCGGTTTATTATATTTCACATAGGGGTCAAATCATCCTGTACTTTTTTTTCATTTCTGGCTTTATTCTGCTTAACATGACCCCCTCCAGATCCATCCAGATAGTTGTCAAGGTGACAGGTTTATCTGTTTTAACAGGTGCAGAGAATTCCATTGCGTCTGAGACCACAACAGCTTCCCCTTTAATCTTCACGAGCACTCTGAGGATGCTGCAACTAGCCCCTACTCACAAATTAAGGAGTAAGGATCCGGGAAGATCAAGTAAACTGACCACCGACAGCTCCAGAGCCAGTACTCCAAGTCTGGGACTGGCGACTCCTTCCAGCAACTCAAGTTCTGCCACTGGTGGCGAAGGCACCAAACCCACCTGTCCTGCTGTTACTCAAGTGATCCTTTTTAAAACAAAGATTTGATTGGTCCCATCCAAAAAGGAGAAAGCAACCTCCTGTTAACGAACTCTGTCACCGCTTTGTCTCACACGCCGGAGACAGCAAAACGTGACCGAATCCTGCTTTACTGTGGACTTGTCAAACAAACGACATGAGTCCATGATCAGCCCCATGGGTGCCAGGGTGGCTCAGACACGCCCCTTAGGGTGACACCAGAGCAGGAATGTATTGGCTGCCACCTGGGAAACCCCACTTCCCAATGGGGAAGCACATCTGCTGTTTCACACTGTAAACATCTTAGTGTTACCCACATCCTTTCCTAATAAGGTAAATTTTACTTTTTCCTCAGAAGTTGCAGCAGCACTGAGAGCCCTGCAGGGACTCATGCAGCCACAGACGTGATCAAACGGGACTGCGTGTTCGCCAGGTGCCCTAATACAGCCGCCACGCTCTACTTGACAACATCCCAACAGGCAATAAGACAGCCCTGTTAGTTTACCTGCACTCCCACCAACACCCTATGAGGGGTATACTATCCACACCACCCCTCTTATAGATGAGGAAACAGAGCGAGAAGGACGCAAAGTATTAGCTGCCCAAACACACACTGCCAGTGGGTTCCCTAGGGGGCAGACGGCTTAGGTGTACCCGCTGGGGTGGGGCTGGGCTGGGAGACAAGCCAGTTGCTCAGGTAGCTGCAAGAAGCAGAAGGCAGTAAGAGGAAGGAAAGGAGAGAAAGATCTGAGGCACTTTACAAGATGGCCAGATGTGCCGAGGCCACCTGAGTGCTAAGGGCAGGTGGTCAGAGCCGAAGGCAAGCAGAAGCACGAAGCCCTGAAGTCTCCGCTAACTGTCGGTGCAGAAACTACCTCCACAGTGGCATGGATCCTGGAGAACAGTCAGCCTGACTAGACTCACCACAATTGATTAAATGATTAAGAATGGAAAAGCTTATAGTAATATGTTTGTTTGAAAGGAGAAGCAGTGGGGAGATGAAGGCCTAGGACCCTAACTTCTGAGGGAGCGTCCAGATGCTGGGGAGGTTGTCAAACAACGGGGATTTTAGAGAAAACAAGTCCAGAGGGGAGAGCGAGCCCAGGAGCAGAGGCAGCAGCATTAAGAGAGGAAAAAACACAGGTCACCAGAGAGCAATCTTAGGAATGGGCTGATCCTGACAGGGACAGGGAAGGCCCTGCTCTGCCTACAGACTAGAGGAAGAACGCTGGACTCGCTCTGCTGGCTCAAGATCAGGAGTGACCATCTGCCGATAAGGCAAGGGACAGGACACTCCCTGCAGACAAGAGAACGACTTTATCAGTTGCAACAAACAGGTAACCCAACTGGAGCTGCAGGGAGGAGGTCGGCGAGCACGCAAGAAGGGACCAGGACCGCAGGAGACAGAGTGGCGCGGAGAGCAAGGACAGAACTGAAAACAGGAGTGGCAACAGGCTGACAAAAGTGTGAATGTCCAACCTGACACAGGATACCTGCCACCTTCCCCGCCTACATCTAGTTTGACCCTTGAGATTCTTTCATCCTTGAGAAGAGTCAGGGGCTTTACATGACCATGGACTTTTAGATACGCAGCAGCAGATAAGTGGGCAGAAAGGCAAAGAATCAGGTCAAAGTGGATTCAGCCTTCTGGAGAGAAATCCTCCCTTGCTTCTTGAATTCCTAGGGGGGTGGAGGCCAGATGTTATCTAGGCCCACAGTGCAATCTGAGGAACCCTTTTGTCAACTAGCTGCCATCCCCCTCACCAGGTCCAGGCACCCCACCCCCCACCACCACCCAGAAGGAGGCCTCATTCTGGAGACTCCTCCTCAGCCCCCACATGAAAAGGTGGAGCACTGTGTTTTATGTACACGAATATGTGTTTAGATTAGTAGATGGCTCAAAGCAATAGATCCAGGTACAATGCCTTATTTTTTAAGAGGACAATCTATTCTGGGTTAACTTTTTCCAAGAAATTATTTTCACAAACACCCACACACAGAGTCAACCTCAGAGAAGTAGCCGCCCCATGCCACAAAGCTGCAGGGGAGGGGGGACAACACACACTTCTAAATTGGTGACATGACCTACCCTCCAGATGGTCTTTTCTCTCACCTCTATCATATTCAGCCGGAGGTCTCAATCTATTTTCTCAGGGTTATCGGCATCCTCCTAGCCATTAACAACCATGTTAACTAGAGTCAACAAATTTGGTTGGATTCCCATGGAAATTGGGATGCTGCTGAGCTCAGAGAAAAGTGGTCAGGACCAGAGCACAAACACGCCACACCACCTCTGCACCAGGATTTTTGAGTATGAGGGACCCTCACAGATGTCAAGACAATCTTCACCATTAGCAATGAGTGAGCTCTGTCCACAGACACATGCCCTATGGAGACTCCAAACAGAAAGTTCTTTCTGGCTTTCAAAATAGGATGCTTAAGCAAGTGTGGTTGGAGAGATAACACTGGAAGAAATGATGCTGTGGCTGCAAAACAGCATGAGACAGAATCAAAACACTGGTCCAGAGAGTATAACAGGGACATCACACAAGTTCAAGGGCTTGTAGGAATACCATGCAATCGCTGCAAATCTAAGTAGCAACAAGGACAGAACAAGGCATCCTCAGATGGAAGCTAACAGAAGCGTTGATTTTTCCAAGGTGTCAGCATTAAGAGCTGTGTACACCACTTGAACAGGAAATAATCCTTGCTGTTACTTGGTACCCCCAACTGCCTTTCACCAAATGCCTTTTTCTGTCAGAGATGTTACCGGTCTGAACTTATTTAAAGAGGGGAGATCCTACTGTTTTAAAGATCCATTAGACTGAGAAAAACAGGTTGATTCCTTGGAGACTGTTTTCTATAAGAATGACCAACAATTACACAGGTTTTAAGAGCTGAGAAGCTCCCACATTTATCAAGGTTTTGCATCCACAGGCTATGTTACCATCTAACTCTCCAGTTTAGAGCTCTGAACAGTTGTCACTTGTCCAAAATGAGAACCTCAGTCTGTTAAAATCCTGTCTAGTCACTAGCAATATCCCTGGGCCTAATCAGGAAAGGGCCAAGCCACTCTTAGTTGCTCAGAGGGAGTACTTATCACTTCACTCACACATGCACACCCCCATTCACATGTATCTAAGCTAACAACACTCACAGTTCCATTCGGGGTTCCGTTTTGCATCGACCTTTCCCTGTGGAGTTACCAGTCATGGAACAGCCATCTGACCTCCTGGTACTGAGCATAGCAGCCGCCCAAGAGAAATATCACCAGGCTCAGTGATCCCTCCAATGGTAAATACACTACTAAGGAACAGAAATTGAACAGGTGGCCAGAGTAAGGGGTGGAGGGGTAAGATTAAAGTGGAGGCGTGAGATCATGGGGCTGACACCTATTTCTGCACCAGCTACACCAGAAGTGGTCAAACCACCCTATCTTAAGGGTTTCTACATGTGCAAAGTTGTACAAGCCACAAATACAGCTCCTTGGGATGATGATCATTCAACTGGCTGTATCAAGTAATATACTGACATGAGGTATCTCACAGATTATTGGAAATTATTGGATTCCCGGTCCCCAGCTAGTTGCTGAAGATTTTTATCCATAATTCTTTGAAATTCTGCTATTGTATGAGTATTCCCTAAGACATTATAGAAAAACAAAAGAATCGGAATCAGAATGGAATCAAGCATCCTTTGTTTTCGTGCCAAATCTGACTGACAGGGTAAATGATTAGCAGTAAGCAGGCCACAATGATAAATGTGCCTTTGATTCCTTCAAATATCCGAATGCCTCCCATGCTAAGGGCTGCTCTAGGGGTCTATGCTACACTGGTAAGCAAGAGACAAAGGATCTCAGCCCTTAGCACACACTCAACTCTTCTTCCAGAACTTAACGCTTGCCTCCCACACATGTAGAATCCGAATTTGAGAGTGACACATTTTTGCCGGGTGTAGGCTTAATGCTGCTTGATACTGTAGCCACAGCCTCATGACTGCTGAACACCTGAAATGGAGCAAGTCCAAATGGAGATATGTTGGGACTGTAGAATACACATTTGATTTCCAGGACACAGTAAAAGGGGAGAAAGTAAAATACTTCATGCATTGGAAAGATGATTATTTGATGTGATGGGTTAAATTATCAAAATTAATTCACTTTTTTTTTTTTTTTTCCAAGTGACCACTAGAAAGTGAATTGTGGGGCTCAATATATTTCCATTGGGCAGGGCTGTCTATTATCCTTGTTACAATAAAGAAACAAAACATAACGAGGCAAATGTCCTGCCAGGACCGGAATCCAGGCGTCCTCACAAGTAAAGGTAGATTCAGAGGCCGGCAGCAGGGCAACATAAAGACTATCAGGGCCTGGGCCTGGGAGACAGCAGCCGTACTAGTGTCTAGCTGAGCAACCCCAGGTCTGCAGGCACCTGGAAGCCATGGCAGGTAGCAGCCGCCTCATGGCCAGCCTGATCAGCATGCTTCCTCCAGTAGCTGAAACCACTCAGCTGGCTGTGGCAGCCATCTCCCTATTACCAGTCCAGGTCAGGATAAATGGAGTGCTGGAGTAAAAGGCAGACAGCCAGGGGAGGTGGAAGATCACCCCTAAGCAACCTCAGCAACCAACAAAATAGGGGCTTAGGGCAACAAGAGAGGGTGCAAGCGGTTCAAAATTCATGGGTGATGTTCTTGAAACACATTTATAGGAAGCTCATCTGGAAACAGATATGGGACTTTCTGAGCTCATTCAATCAAAGATAAAACTTTTTAAAACTAGAAAATAAGATATAAGACAGAACAGTACAGAAGCACAGAAGAGGAAAGGGTAGGATAAGGGACCCTCTAATGGACTGAGATGAGCAGCCTCTGAGAAAGGCCCAAAGCTGGATTAAAATGCAGTTGGGCAAGAAAGAAGCAGCATTATTTTGTTCAAAATATTTGAGTATGTGTTCTTGGTGGCAAGGTTAGGACAGTTAGGAAGACTCACTCGAGAGAAGTCAAGAATAAAGGAGTCAGGAAGTACAGGTCTTGAGAAGACTGGCTTCCTGCGAGATGAGCAGTTCTGGTGAGTCTTGAGGACATGTTTGAGGTGCAATGTGTATAGACTTGGCTGGAGGAAGGGAGAGAAAGAGCGAGCGAGATACTGCTTTCATAGAGTTGCTGACTTCTGGGCCCTAAACAAGGCCACTGATGGCAGAGGGAAACAAAAAATTAAAAAGAATCAGCAGAACTAGCCACCAAGTGAGTCGAATGAGAAAGGCTGAATGAGAAAAGCTGAGCACCATGTGAGGCTGGTGTGGGCCGATGGGAAGTACTTGCAGGGAGCAGGTCTCAGCTCAGCTTGAAGAACTTCAGCTGCTGGCCAATTAGTAGTCATAACCCCTCAGCTCCAAACCTACACCCTTGAGGCCTCGACATTAAAAAAAGGCCCTGAAACTGCTCTGCGTTTTAGGCTGGAAGCTTTTTATCTCAAAAGTTCCCGTGTTTTGGCCTGTCAGGATGACACCTACTTAAAGAATTCCTCTGTCTTTGAGAGGAAAGGCAGTCCGGTCAAATGCCAGCAGTGTTGTATCCAAACAGAAGGAGCTCTCCCGTGTGCCAGACACTGGGGATTCAGCCATGAGCACCGATCCCTGACTTCCTGGGTTCATATGCCAGTGGTTAAGGCAAACGGGAGAAAACAGAGGTCTGGAGTGCATTACAAAGCTGACCCAGCTCCTCCTGCAACCAGAGCACTTCCACAGGCCTCTCACATACCATTCCCCGGCCCCTCAGCACCTGGCACAAAGTACTGCCTAGGAAACACTTAACTACTTACTGACTCCATCACCGTCAGCAGAGAAATAAACACGATACAGCTTAGTGACCAAGACTCCAAAAGACACAGACTGAAAAACATCCTACATGGAGAGTTGCTAAACACCAGCAATTACTTCTTTGTACTCTTTTTCTCCCGCTATTCCAAGAAGTTCTGTTAACTGCTCTAGAACAGGCTTCATGGGCCAGCCAGTTGTACAAAATCGATTCATTTTAAGCAGTTCATAAGGCTTTCTTACCTACTTGGGTTATACAGAGATACTTCTCCTAAACCATTTAATTTCCAAATGTTTCCTTATAATGCATGTAATGAAAAGGATAATGAAGTTTGAGACCAGCAGTCCCAAGGAGATTGGCATATTGGCTTTAAGCACATGAACATTCTTTAAGCACAAAAGTAGTCTGCGTCACACAAAACAGAGTATGCCAGTTAAACATACTATAATCAAAAACACCAAGATGGTGGTGCACCCTGGTGGCCTAGTGGATTAGGCCACCAGACATGGTCTGCACAAATCCCAAAGACCCAGGTTTGAGAACAGAGGCTGGGAGTCCACCTAAATGAACAACTAAATAAATGTTTCTTCCTCTTCTCTTCCTGTCTTCTTGCCTTCATTCTTCTCTACTTAAAAATAAAAAACAACAACATGGCAGAAAATGTTTTCTCTATCATGACTTGTTTACCTCAGTGACCACACAAAAAATGCAGGATAAGGTTTTATTCTAAGTCATACTTTAGACTCTGCATTACTCCTCCTTAATACATACACACACACACACGCACACACACCCCCACTCAGAGTCTGGTGTTAGACAAGAAACTCAAATACAACAACACTAGGTTAACTTCACTGACTGAACTAGTCTTGGGCTTCTGACACTTTTCTGAGCACAGTCTATCCAGAGCTCTGGGGTGGTCATTCTTTAGTGACTGATCCCATGCACAAAACGGATCGACGATGAAAGATGAAGGTACTGCTTACTTGAGCAGCTGAGGGAAAAACAAAAAAGGTTTTCTAATTTTGTATCCAATGTGTTGGTTTACTGGTGCAGTAAGACAAAGGGCCTGAGAGTCTAAGATAACTTTATTACCCGGCTGTTCCTGGGACTGTCGGAAGTATGGAGTTCTGTTCTCAGAAGGGTAATGTAAGATGAGCAGTCTGCCCTGGCCTTGAACGCTGGGGGATGGAAGGCCAAGTGTGACCACTGCTGGGAGGTGGTGGACAGAGCTTCTGCAACTCCAGATGGGGTTTCAGTGAGCTCATGGACTCACAGTATTGCTGAGGAAACTCAGTCACTGGTACTCAACTAAATCACCTTGTTCTGACAAACAGGTCAAAAGCCTAACCCTTTTCTTCAGAGGTACCCGGTTTCTCTCTGGCCATAAGGCAGAGGCTGTGGAAGAAGTGAACACAGAGTTGCTGCTAGCTGGGTATATGTACTAACTAGTACAAACCTTAACCCTAACCCTAAAGAGTGTTGCTATTAGCTGTGTGTGGACACATTCCTTACTTAAGGAATTTGGGACCTTTGTTTCTGATAACAATTTAGAGGCCTCCTGGCAGAGAAAAAAATATTTATACTTTGATGTTATGGAACTCTTCCCATAGCTACTTAAACAATTATATATAACACCAAAATCTCCCTGAACACTCCTTATTGAGAATAAAGGTATTCTAAAGATATGGTATACCTTAAGACACAAGGGTTCAGTTATCTCAAGTAAAAGCTTGACTCCAGAGATAGTAAGTTTTCCATCTTCACAAACAAGAATGTCAAAGGACAGAACCACTGCTGGTCCAGCTCAGACCGCTTCCCTGAAATCGAAGAGAAAAGTCAGCATTCTCTAGTGCCCACCCCAAGCCCCTTCAGCTTTTTCCTCAGTAATACCTCTGGGGACTCAAGACAGCACAATTCTTGCTAAGTGCTCCTACCACCCGTGAGGCTGCTGGGCTTGCTGCCTTGCCAAGTTATTCACTTGAAAAGTTAGAGTAGCCAACAATGGCTGCCCTCCTCCCCCGCTGGAGGGCAGCTGGGTCAAGCCAGGAGTCCAATCTTAGCTTCATTTCCTGGGGTGGTTCAGATTCCTAACCCACCTACCTTTCGGAACACAATCATCACGAAAGTCTTTATAAGCCCACACTTTCAGTGCAATTGAAGCATTTCGTTTGCATGGGCTCTACCTCTACCAAACAAACAAGGCGAAATCAAAAAGCTGGATGCTCCTGAGACCAGGAGTTGGTCAGCCCGGCAGAAGCCTTGCTTCCAACAAACAGGAGGTGGGGGTGGGGCTAAGACGATTCCTTCGGTGAGTTGGTCCCTAACAGCCGGTTCTAGTGAGGATGGGTTCCTTGGTTCTCTCGAGACACTCGCCCAGAGGTTTTCTCCAGAGGGTCTCCCTTGCTTGCAGGCAGCGCCGTCCGGTTTCCTCGCCAACGTGCAGCGTTGAGATAGGCAGGCTGCCCCTGGCTAGACTCCTCGGGCCCCTCGCCCTCCGGAGACTCCCCTCCCCACCTCCGCGACTTGGACAGCCAGAATTGCCGGCAGCCGGGCTTCTAAGCACCGCTAGCCGAGTCAACCGTCATGGTTTTGGAGTCACCAGGTAAACCAGTTTTATTCCGAAAAAGGGAGGAACGCGCAGCACGCGAGTCCCTCGCTTGGATGACTTTCCTGCTCCGGGCGTCCTCGTTCGAGAGTGAGTCCAAGAAAACTTAGGGATCTCCGCCCTCGGTTCAAAACGCGCGGCTGGGACCCGAGCTGGGAAGCGCCGCTCCCCCACGTCCCGGCACAGGCCCGGGACCCGACCGCCGCGTCTCCAACGGTGCTGCGGGACGCCGGCCGGCGAAGGTGTGCGCGCCCGCGGGCGTGCCAGGGCCACCGGAGAGCCGCGAGCCGGGAAGGCTGGCGCGGCGCCCGCGGGCCCGGCAGGCGCTGAAAGCCCCCACCACCACGCACTCCGGGCCGCCCCTCGCCGGCTCCCGCCCCGCCAGCGCGCCGAGGGCAGCTCGCTGGAGTTTGCCAAACCCGGGCAGAAGTCGCCGCAAAGTTGTAGCTCCCTCTGGGATCGACGGGCCTGACCCTGGGGAGCGCGGTGCCGTTGTGGGAGCCGGAGGGAAAGGCAGTCCCAGCGCCAGCACCTGTCTGCACCGCCCCTCGAGTGTCCGCGCCCGCCCCACGGCGAACACTCGAGCACCGCTCGGCTGGGAGACCTCCCCGCCGCCGGGGCACAGCTCGCCGCTTCGGGGGACAGCCACACCTCGCCGCCGCGGAGGAGGGGCCGCGAACTCACCTGGGCGGCGGAAGACGAGACGACAGAGGCTGCTGCTTGGCGTGGGCAGCTCCGGGCAGGAGCGGCGCGGTCACTAGAACCCCCTGGCAGCGGCACCGAGTGAGCCGTCCTGCCGCCGCCCCCTCCGTTCTTAAACGGCCTGGCCACGCCTCCACCAGCCGCTCCCGCCCCGGCCCCCGCCCCGAAGCCTGCCCTCCCGGGGGAGAGAGGGGCGGGGTGGGGCGGCGCCTGTCCCAAGGGATCCTTCCGCCGGGGCGCTGACGGCGAGGGCTGGGCGCAAGGTGCCCTCTGATTGGCTCTCCAGGTGAATGGTTGCTGAGAGACTAGTAAATCTTCCGCGGTGGGAAGTGGCGCGGGGGGTGGGGGGTGGGGTGCCCAAAGGGTAGTACTGCGCACGCGCAATAGAGAAGGGCTGTGTCGACACCCCTTCACTTCGGAGTTACCGGGACTCGCTTTCTGTCTACGTTCCACTTTTCTCTTTTCTGCCATCCCTATCACCTAACATTTTTCCCTATCCCAGTTTTTCCCATGCCTATCCCACTCCTTCGCGGGCCTGTTTTCCTAATTCTTCATTGGAGATTTAGTGAGGAGTGAATCCCCAAGTCTGCTTCTGACGTGTGTTTCCAAGTCGGGAAAAAAAAAAAAAAAAGAAAGTTTGGTTTGGGGCGAGGGGAAACTTCCTGATTTCCAAGTAAATTATCTGGAGGTGGAGCGGGGCAGAGGGTCGGCTCAGTTGTTTCTGTGGACGCAGTCACCACCTGTGAGCAGTTTCTGGCACGAAGGGCCTTGCTTCGTTCATCGCCAATACGGGCGCCCCAGACAGCGGCAACGCTCTTGGAACGTCCCAGGACTCCGTGACGTGTTATACAACGTGCGGGCGGGGCTTGGACTCCGTCCACGCATTCCGTGACTAATGGCTTAGAGTCCCCTTCTAAATTCAGATTAACCTGGGTTGGGATTGCCATCCGCTGCTTAACAATCTGCAAGGTCTTGAGCAAGTAACTAACCATCTCTCCTTTAGTCTCCCTTCCCGCACCTGTAAAATCGGAATAAAGATGAAACAACTTCGTAGGATTATTGAGTAAGAAATGGACAAGTATCAATGCAGTGCCTGATATAGTGTGTGGTAAATGCTATTGTTTGTTTGTTTATCAAATAGTAGCTTTATTGAACTTGTATGGATCCTTGACTGGCTGTTGGGAGGAAGGGGTTACTTGCCAGATGCAACATTTTTTCATCCTGCTCCTTCAATTCTTCCTGAAATATTGTGCTTCTCAGTGCCTGCAGGGATGCTGAATTCCCAAATATATGCATTCCCAGGGAAGGGGCAGGGTGTCCTGGAACATTAATGGAGTAGGATCTCGGTATGAGTGCTTGCAAGGAAAATAACTAACTATTCTTAGAAATGAAATTGAGACATATGGTCTGATTTTTTAGAGATATAAATTCAATAAAGTACACAAAGCTATGTGTATAGAATAATAGATTTATACACATGTATATACCGGTGTAACTGCCACCCAAATCAAAATATAAAACATCTCCAACTCCCTCATGTCCCTTCCCATTCAAATCCCACAAGAGTAATCACTATTCTGACCGCTATCATCATAAATTAGACTTAGCAATATTTGACCTGGAGATGGACAAAATGCCCAGAACCTGCACTTTTGTGTCTGCCTTCTTTCAGTTAACAATGTGTCTATGAAATTCACCCATGTTGTTGCATGTAACAATAGTTCATTCTTTTTCATTGCTGTGTATTCTTTCATTATCTATTCAATAATTTATGTACTTGTTCTATTGTTGTGAATGTTTGAATTGAATCCATTTTTCCTTAGCGTGAATGAAGCTGCTATGAACAATCCCCCCCAACCCCCACTTTATCATCGGGTATATTTGACAAGTTAAAATTGTAAATATTTAAAGTATACTATATGATGTTTTGATATACATATACATTGTACCAATGTACATATACATTGTACCAATGTACATTGTGAAATGATTAGCATAGACGTGTCTCCTCTCATAGTTACTGTATGTAATGAGAATGCTATTGACATTTTTTAGCAAATTTCAAGTATATAGTACAGTATTATTAACTATAGTCACCATGCTGTACATTAGCTCCCCAGAACTTAGCCAGTCCCTCACAACTGAACCTGTACCCTTTGACCACATTCTTACACATGTCTTTTGGTGGCATTGCATTCATTTAAGTTAGGTTTATACCCATGACTGGAATTACTAGGTTTCATAAAAATGTATACATATATATAATGTGTATGTGTGTGTGTGTGTGTACCAGTATGAAGTTTTAAATATACTGCCGAAAAGTTTTCCAAAGTAATGTAACAATTTATATTCCCACAAGTTAGATAAGATATGTAGTTGCTGTACGCTTTTGCAGTTGTCAATATTGGCAATTTTAAAAAGGTGAGTATGCATTTCACTCTGTTTTTTTAATTATATGTATTTCAAAAGTGCAGGTGGGAAGAGAGAGGAGGAAGCACTTTATTTTATTTAATTGTTCATCTTGGTTGTTCCCCTCGGCTCCAGCTCAAACCTGAGTTCTTGGGATATATGTGGACTGTGCCAGCAGACTTAACTAAGAAGCACAAATTTAGGGCATGCCTAAATTTACATTTTTAATGGTATATTATGTTGAACAACTTTTCGTATGCTTACTAGTCATTTAGTTACTCTTGTAGTGAAGTGTCTAAGTTTTTTTGCCCTTCATAGGGAGTATTTGTCTTAATGATCTCTAAGAGTTCTTTTTTTAAGTGCTTTGCCCAAAATATGTATTGCAAATATCTTCTCCCAGTCTGTGGCTTACTTTTCATTCTCTTAATATTACTTTTTGATGAACAGACATTCTTAATTTTAGAATCTAATTAGTTAATCTTATCTTTTATCACTGGTTCTTTTATGTCATTTTTAAGAAATCTTAGTCCAGCCTAAGACCATTAAGTTAATTTCCTTTGTTTTCTTCTGGGTTTAACCTTCACATTTGGGTCTGATTTACCTCAAACTAATTTTTTGTACAGTTTGGGGTTGATTTTTTTTTTTCCCATGCAGATAGTCAATTAGTCCAGCACCATTGGTACTTTTGTTGAATGAATAAGTAAATATTTACTGAATAAAAAGTTCAGATAAGAGAACAAAATGACTGATGACTTAAAGTCCACATTGTTCAGAAAAAATCCAGGACACAGGATCACAATAAAATTAATACAAATAATTATTTTACATGGGCCCTTGGACTATTTCTATTATTGTATTAGCTCATGGAGACCATTAATGCAGATAGCCTCAGGGTAAAACACACATTCAGACTTTCCTAGAAATTGAGCTATCCTGGTTTGGTTCCACTTTGCTTAGATGAAATTTTGTTCAGCTTCCTGACCCCTAGGCAATTTTTTGGCAGGGAGGAGGAGTCAAGAGATAAAAATAATTCTTTATTTAATACATCTATTTTTCCTGGGGCACCTTTTTTATTTCTGTGGCATTATTTGACTTTTCTAGAATTTGCTTCTGTTTCTGTTTTGTTTTGTTTCACAGTGTTCTTTCTACCTCATAAAACTGTGGCATCTTGAAGCAGGGGTGTCTCCGGAGAAGTCTCCAGATACGACCCATTGGACAGAGAACTAGATATGGAAACTGTCCTTCCGAGATTTTTGGGGCATCCTCCTTGCCAAATTCCGGCCTCTGTTGGATTGCATCCAATCAGTGGGTTAAAGATCTTTGCATTCTGAGTGGTTCACTGATGTATACCTGAAAAAGCCCAGGGCAGGAAAGCAGAGGAGGAAACAGTCTTTAAAACGCAGGTGCACCTCACTTGTGGCAAGGACCCTGAAAAAGTTTTATGTCTCAACAGAATCTTATTTTAAATACTCCAGGGAAGCTTAGAAATGTTATCATTAATCATTTTTGTAAGGCAAGAAAAACCTCTTGTATAGTGCTCGGTTATACTGATTTATTGGTTCCTGAAGTCTTAAGTTTTTGTATTACATTATCTCAAGGTAGATCACCCTGAAAAACATGTATTAAAATGCCCTCCTCTAAATATCTTTCATTCTTCTTCTTTTTTTTCTTTTTTTTTTTTTTTTTTTTTTTTTTTTTCGTTTTTAAAGGAAACATGCAGGTAGGAATGAATTGAGTAGGCAGGCAGAAAGAGAATTTTATTTGACCAAGTTGTTCATCTTGCTTGTTATCCCTGAGGCCCCAGGACATGAACCCAGGGCCTTGGGATGTATGTGGACTGTGCTTGGCTGGAGGCAATGGACCAAACCACTATTCCACCAGGGTGCACCATATCTTTCATTCTTAAATGATTGGTATATCTAGACATAGAAGTAAAGAGATCATAAGATCCCAGCGCAGCACGATTTTCACAAATGGAACAAATCTGTGTCACTAGTCCACCATGAAGAAACAAAGGAGCATGGTGGCACTGAGGACCCATTTTCGAACTCACAGCAGTGTTGTCTATATCCTAATGAGTAGGTGGGGCTAAGGCCCGACTTGACTCCATTTCCCACTAGAAGTCTGTCAGTAAAGCTGTGTCTTTTCAGGCTTTTTCATGCCAACGCCTTTCTTGAGTGATGCAGAAAAAGAACTAAGTTTGGAATAAGTAGGTCTATGTTTTATTTGGAGTAAAGCACAAGAGGCTTGGCCCCAGGACTGGTCAGATTTGTTGGGGCTAATCTTTGGGCAGGTCTGCGACCATGGAGATACTGGGGTGCTGAGGCATGAAGGAGGTAGAGAGGGGCTCAGAAAGAGGGAGGGAGCATGGTGGCACTGCCAGAGAAAAGAGGGCAAAGCAAGCAGTGCTGACCAGCTCTCCATCTGGTGTCACCCTGTCCACCCCCCTGGGTGTTAGTGGAGAGGACATAGGGTTTAGTCAGACAGCATGTTTCCCTGTCACAAGGCTTAACCTCCTAGCTTCTCAGTGTCCCAGTCCCCAAGTGGGAATGATCCGTTGTCCTCCTGCTTCATGAAAATGTGTCCATCACATGAGGTAGTGAATGCCTCTGAAAGCAACTGCACTGTCTACAAGATTTATCTTTTGCCAAACGTGGGCCCTTTTCTCACTTTACAGACTGCTTGACCAGCTAGTCAGATGAGAGTGGAGGAGGGCGGATTGTCAACACTCTGCTATAGTTCCCTTCACCTTGGAGGCCCCAGATTTCTTATCTGAAGATTAAGGTTTTCAAATCTCCCTTCAGGGAAAAGGGAGTCCATGAAAGTGTAAATGGTTAACTGACCAGTTCACATCTCAAGGGTAACCGCGGGATGGATCTGAACCTGCCTTACATCTAGGCCCCGGTTCCTCTCTCACCAGCAGCATCCTGCCTGAAACTCCCAGCTCTGAGTCCATGCCTCTTGGGGAAGAGCCTCCTGCCATTCCCATATAGTCTGCCAGAGGAAGAGGATGCTCACTTCCACCTAGGAGGTGCAGTTTTATTGTTCAAATGGGTCCTCTTGTCCTAGTATTAGTCTGGGTTTTCAACTGCAAGCAATCAAAATGAGCTGGGGTGCTTTAAGCAAAATTGAATTTTTAAAAAATAGTATCACAGAATCAGCAGGATGGCTAGAGAACTTGATTCATGGGCTCTGCTATACCAGGAACAAGGCTTCAAAGTTAGACTGCAGACCTGGTCCAGGAAAGATGTCCTGAAGAAGTCACCAGAGTCATAGGCTGGCCCGTTCCCACTGTGGCCCCCAGAAACTGGATGCACCTGTCACCATCTCCACTGCCACCGTCAGTTGACAATCAGAGCTTCTGTGTTCCTGCTTGAACCCATCATATCTGGGGAAGCATCTGAGTAGCAGAACCCAGACTGTGCGCCTAAACGCTGGTATAAAGAAGACTCAGAAACAGATCATCTGCTATTTTGAGCTTTCACTCTGGGAAGTAAACTATCTCTTCAGGTAAGGGGCTCTGCCTTTTAGCCTTTCCAACCAGTTCCTGTGAGCATTGCTGCAATGGGTCAGTGTCCTTTGAGTCCTCTAGCTCTGGGACACAGATGCAGACAAGTTTCTGAAGCCTACAAATGAGAAGACCAGGAAAATGGATTATTGAGAAGTTTCAAAGATGGAGCCTATCCAGCTGGCCCCATCCTGCCAACACCCTGCTCTTGGCCTGGTGACACTTTTCCTCTTCAGAATTCTTAGAATCGAAGAGGATGTTTGGTTGAAGAAAGAAAGGAAAAGGCCCTAGTTAATGCTCCACCCCCCTACGCCCATTAAGTCCCAGGTTTTATTCCTTGTTCTGCAGGATATTAGTCACCTCACTTTGAGCCACTTCATTGCTCCAGGTCTCAGTTTGCTCATCTTTTTTTTTTAAAAAGCAAAAGGTCCTGCCCTGGCTCCCCTCCAGCACTTGGGCTCCAGCAGTGGCATGAAGGAGGTGGAGGGTGTGTGGCAGTGCTGCCCAGCACAGCACAGCACAGGGCTGGCTGCCTGTAATGACAGTGTCCCAGAGCTAGCTCTTGTGTAACAGGCGGATTTACTGAGAGAGGGACGACTGTTTGCTCAGCAGCCGAGAAGTCTATAATTAGACTGTCACAACATCAGCAAAAGTACAGGATCAATGTAATCAGAGAAGAAATGGAAAAGAACACGGCATCAGTCAAAGCCTCCAGTGGGTCCCCGTGGTTTCCGGAGCGCTAATCGCCCAGGCGGGTTCAATGCTTGTGGGTTTCCGCCTAGGGGTGGCCAGGTGGGTTGGGGCTGCCCCTGACTGCTCTCAGCCACACAACTCTCCTTCCTTTCTCCCCTTTCACCCGCTCTTCTGCTCAGGGAGCCTTCGGGTGAGTCGGAAGGAGGCAGGGCTTGTACCCTTAACCTGAGGCACCACTATCCTCCTGAAATGTGTGTCTGGGAGAGTGGAGCGGGCCAGCTTTTTAAAAGGTGAATTATGGGGCTCTATCTTGGCCCCAGTGAATCAGAAGCTCTGGGGTAGAGCCTTAGAACTTGCATTTTCCACAGTTTCAGAGACTTCTGTATGCATAACACCAGCCTGAGCCACCCGCCTGGCCCCCAGCAGACTTGACCTCATGCTTCTACTCTGTACCCAGTGTGCTAGACGACAGCAAGATTCAGGGAAGCCAAGGTGAAGGATCTTTCCAAAGCCAAGGAATCATAATGGGCCTCTTATTTTCTTTTTAATCATGTTAAGAATTCCAAGCTGCAGACATGTTTATCTCATTAATCCTCATGACATCTGATCTAGAGGGTAATGACCAGTGTCTTCAGTTTCTTTCTATCAAAGTGGATCAGGTCCCAGATCTGCCCCCAAAGGATCTCCATCCAATGGCTTCTTGTCTCCTCTGAGCCTGATCCTCCCAGAGACAAACAACTGGTTTTTTAAATCTCTGAACCTTGACTTTATTTATTAAACAATTTTAACATCAATGATCCATGTTGCATTGTATAAGAATTGGAAAATACAGAGAAGCAGAAGGAAGAAATAAATCTTTGCTAACCCAGAGCAATGATTCTGTGAATACTCTGGGGGATGTGTGTGTGCGTGTATGAGTGCATGGTCAGGGTCCCAGAGGAAGCAGATAATGCGCTTGAACAGAGTTACTAACGAAGGCTTGATAAAGGAACTGGTTACCTTGTTGTGGGCAAGGTTAAAGTAAACCTTAACAAGGAATGACAAGTGCAGAGTTATTTCCACCCAAGGCTGGAAGGGATGAGAAGATAGAGAAAATGGAGATGACCAGAACCTGGAGAGACTCTAGCTCAGCCGCAACTATAGCCTTTGGTTGACGGATCACCTGCTCCAGGAGGGAGGGAGCCAGAGGAAAAACACCTCACTGCTTGCATTTCATTCCTCCCTCCATCTCCTGACTGTGCCTCCCTGTGACTCAACTCACTTCAAGGTCACATCTCAACCTAGAAGTCTATCTCCCAAGACACAGAACAGAGAGAAGGGTAGAGAGAGGGTCTGGATGGGCAAGTGGAGGTTGTCCAACTAAGTTTCTGATGTGCATGTATGAATGCCATGATTGATCTTAAATGTCTACAACTCCAGATCAAGAAAATGCCATGTCTGTCAAAGTTAGTTTTCTTCTTGACCATACTAAAGGAGTGATCTGTTTCTTTATAGTGTGCCCTCAGTACAGTGAGCCGGGAGACTGGCTGCTCATTCGCACTTCTCTATCTGCTAATTTGAGGCAGAGTCAGTTCTTCAGTTAGAAGTCAATGCGTCTCATCTGTGAGGTTAGGTCAGTCAGTGCTGGGTGCCAGAGTGGACTTGCCTCCACGAGCTTGGAGACTCATGGGGAGTTGGGGTCTAAAACCCATACCCATGAATAAGTAAGAGGGAAAGCCCTTTTAGGACACACAGGGCTACGCTAAAAATGGTGACAAGTGAATATTAGCAATGTGTTACTAATAATATTAATATATACTGGTGATGTTTAAGTGCTTTAGCGACAATTATATTGTTTCTTTTTAAGGGAAAGGTGCAGGCAGGAATGAAGACCAGTTGAGGCAGGCAGGCAGGAAGAAGCACTTCATTTCTTTTACTTAGTTATTCATCTTGGTTGTCCCCTGCAGCTCTGGGACATGACCTCAGGAACTTGGGATGTGCGTGAACTATACTGGCCAGATTTCTCCACTAAGACACCAGGGCACACCAGCATTTATATCATTTAACCTCTCAAACGCCCCCCTAGCTTCTGTGTATTATCTTATTATCCCCACTGGTAGCTGAGGAAACTCGGACTCGGAGAGGTTAAACGGTGAAGACAGAATTTGAAACCAGTCAGATTCAAAAGACCATTTTCTCAAAATCCATGTTCTTTCCAACGAGTCTGGGATCAAAACTATTTTGATAGCAACACTGAGTCATCACTTGCCTTTTGAATTCCCCTTCTCTCCAGCGTGCGCCCTGCAGCATCCAGAGGCCGCATGACATGGGATGGCATCACTGTGTGCACTTGTGCTTGAAACTTTCTCCGTTTGAACTTCTAATACAGTATACCCTCACTGAACCCTGTCGATAGATTCTTGGAAACTGCAAATTTAAGCAAAGTGATGTATAGCGAAACCAGGTCCCAAGTAACATTATTTTGGTGAACATCAGTCAGGGTTCTTTTTTTTCCCTCTCATTGTTGTTATAATAAAATGACCGAAACAAGGATTCGAGGACCTGCTGTATAGTAAGTACCCAGAGAATAACTTGCATAAACGAATTCTTTGGTATCCTCAATGGAGGTCTTGAGAGATCCTATACTGGGACCTTGAAACCATAAGGCATGAGGACTGTTGCACTGCTCTTTTCCTAGGAGTTCAGAGGAGAGGATGCTTCTGGATTATGGGTTCATTTTATTCTCACTAGTTTCCTTGCCTAACTCATAAGACAGGATGAGGCAGAGTCTACTCTAGAAAGTTCTAGAGCTTGAAGGACCCCAGAGAGGCCATCTGACCCACTTTCTTGGCATTGGGAACATGTCTCCAGGGACGCCATGGGCGTCCCTGACCTCAGCAGCCTCATGAATCCGCTGATGGCCAGTGTGGCCCTGCCAGTCTTGGGCCATGTTCACATCAGGTCAGGGTTTGAATTCTCCAGGGGAATTGAGAGTATTCAGTTTCAAGGCCACAAAAGTTGTCAAATCTGACCGTTTAAGGAAAACCCCAATGTCTCATTACCCTGGTTCAAGACAAACTTCCAAATCATGTCTTCATTGTCCCAAAGACCCCCATCTCCACCATCTGTATAGAGGCCATTTCCTACACTAGTTTTGTTCTTCTTTCCCAAAAAACCTCGCCTTCCCTGTTTCACTGCACTGCAGCCAAGCATCAGAAAACTCAGCCTCAACCCTGGAAGTTTCTTGTGGCAAACAGAGGCCTAGGAGGGCAGCTTCAAGAAGACAACTGAAACAATGTCGCTTCCATTTCTTAGTAGGAGGACAAATGGGGCCACAGAGGACTGGCAGATTGCAGGGTGGTTGGAAGTATGGCTCCTAGATCAGACTTGCTTAGAGTCAAGTCCCTCAGGGAGAGTTATTTGACTCAGCTTCCTTATCTCAAGATAATTAAATTGGTGATAATAAGAGACCTTCTCTCATCTGGATGTTATGAGGATTCATTGAGCTAAAGTGGAATTTTTCCTCAAAATGTCAGCTAGATGGATAAAGCAGATATGGTGCATATACCCAATGGAATACTACACAGCCCTTAGAAGAGATGAAACCCTGTCATTTGAATCAACATGGATGGAACTAGAGGGGATCATCCTAAGTGAAACAAGTCAAAAGAAGAAAGATAGATACCAGATGACCTCCCTTACAGGTGAAAGGTGAATAGACAAAACAAAGGAGCAGATGAAACAAAACCAACCCTTAGACATTTGCAATAGAACTGAACTTACCAATAGGGAATGGGATGGAGGGTGGGGGACAAGTGATGGCAGAGCCCACTGCACAATGGGGAAGAACACTTGATGATTTGGTGGAGGGCAGGGTGTGTTGACATGTATCTGAGGAATGGGGAACCTGCACATATGGAGAAACTATACATATGAGTTTATTTTAATGTGTAGGATAAATTAACTGCAATTTAAAAAATAAAGTACCTAACAATAGGGAAATGAAAAAATAAATAAATAAAACTCACTTTAGTATCTTTAAAAAAAATGTCCGCTAGAGACAGCCCAAGAGACTTCCCCTTCTTAGGACTCAGTTTCCAATCTTCATGAAGAAGGGTGTGCTCCAGGTCTCCTCCAGCTTGACATGCAGTCTTGGCAGGAGGCAAGCCAGGGTCTGACACTGAGGAGCACGGCCTGAACAGAGCCCATTCATGCCCAGTGCCAGGCCACCCACCCTGACATGTCACAGGGGCTAACTGTCCATTGGCCGCCAGGGCCTTCCAAGAGGACATCGAAGTTGGTTTATTTTTGCCTTTCCTTTTGCTTTTGTTTTTCAGTGTAGAAATTGTAGGAGAGAAACACAGGACCAATCCATGCTGATTATCATACACATCGCACTGCAAGAGCAAGGCCAAGGGTGAAAAGAGCATGGGTCTGAGTGGCTAAGACATTGTGTTCTGCATAAGCTCACCCATAAATAGGGAGCACCTTCCCTGTCTCTCAGCAGGACCCCAAGCATTAACTCAAATAACCCCCATGATGTTGGAAAGTGCCTGTCACACCATGTGTCATCAATATTGTTTCCTTCCTCTTTCTGGAGCCAGGCCACCAGTCACCACGAGGAGCAGAGGAACAGAGCTGGAAGACACTCCACCAGAGTTTGCAACTAAATAAGCACTCTTCCTTGGCTGCACATAAGAAAAACTTTTGTGAAAGTTGCTGGGGGTACTGAGGATCACTGAGACCCTGGAAGGGAGAGCCAACCTCACAGCACCTGAGTCTCTACTTGGGAATTAAAATGCCGGCGTGATTCCAAGGACCCATTTCTCTCATTGCCCTCTCAGCAGCATACTGATGATTTCTGATCATTAATGAGCCTCGGCCACACTCTTTTCTAGAGTCTCTGACTACCACAAATTCTCCATTCTTTTGCTACCTAAAAGTCAAACTCCCACAGAGAGAATCTGAGGGGAGGTTCCCCAGTGACCTGATCTGAGCATGTGTTTTCATCCTGGTGGCTTCTAGTTCAGCTGACCTCCTTGAGTCAGATGGGCTCATCTGAGTTCATAGGGATGGGACCTGAGGGTGCAGGTGCTCAAAGAACAGTGGTGGGGACAGGACATGACAGCGGGGCCTCGCGGTGGGTTGGGACTATCCATTTCAAGAACAGCAGCTCTATGAGCTGCAGCGACACAGATGTAACCGACCCTGGGCTGCTTCCTAAGGGCTTCTTCTCCCTCCTTACTCATTGTCTTGTTTGGGGCAGTCATTCCTGGACAAAGCTCTTGTCTCAGCAAGCTGGTGCCACTCCCCTAAGCAAAAAGGATACTTGTGCAGTAGAGGCTGGGAGCTGTCACAGCCTGTCTTCCCAAGGACTTGGTTTTTGTAAGAGAGAACTTAACACATCCACAGGTCTGATGCTTGCAGGCTGTACAGAGGAGACTGTAACCAGGCCCTAATCCATACCAAATCGGCTAAAGCAGAGGGAGAGAAGCCTGGTGTGACACTTCTGGGATGTAGTTTTCCTGACACAGGGCTTGGAAACCTGGTCCTGAACCATCTTGTTCATGAGCACATGCACCTGGGTGAGGTGACACTGTCCTTCGTTCCCACTGGAGAGACAGCCTAGACAACTGAAGGGAGTAGCTGTAAGGAACGACCCCCGTAGCTGCACAGCTGTGTACTAGAAATTTTTCTGGTCGTTATAGGCTTCCCCAGTAAGGAGCGGGAAGGTCTCATTGTAGGGTCAGATCAGTCCTGGTGCTGCTGGTCACCAGGGAGGAGTCTGTCAGACTGGACACAGATGAGCTGCCGAGGAGGCAGCCCTTTGAGGAGGCAGCCCTTCCCCGAAGTCTTGACATGAAGTTTTAAGAGAAGGAGCTCCACCCCAGGCATTGCTTGCTCTGTCAGGTAGGCCATTGTTCTCCAAACTTGGAGATGCCTGGAACCACCTGGGGCTAAAATGTCACATTCTTAGGTCCCAACCTCAGAGGCTCCTGTTCCATAGTTCTGGGGTGGGATCCAGGGGTCTTTGATTACGACAAGCACCTCTGTTAGTTCTGACCCAGGTAACAAAGGATCCCCCAGTTCTAAGCGGGGATTCGTAGCTCAGCTCTGCCACTGGCTGACTTTGTGAACTTCAGCAAGTCCTCTCATCTCTCGGCACCTCGGTTTATTCTGCTGAGAAATGGAAGCAATCATTTTAACCCCACTGGGTATTAAGAAGAATACATATGAGGTCTACTCTGAAAGCATGGGAAGGGTTGACTGGGGTAACAGTCTGGTTGAAAACTCAACAGCAGAATCATACTTGCTCATAGGACTAACTGTTCATTTTCATGTCCTAGAGAGATATCAGCTTAAGTTGTTCATTCGGAATCTTTATTGATAAACAAGTCAACCCTAAGACTCCACCCAACTGGCATGTTCACACCTCCTCCTTTCACTTTCGAGCGGAGAAGTCCTCTGCCAGGAAGCTCCCGTGCTGTTCACGTAACCACCCCTGGGCCCCTAACAGAGGAGAGTGTCTCCCCCACATTGGTGTCGCAGCTGGGCAGATGTTGTCACAGCCATCGTGAGCACTCTTAAGTCTTAGACTCTGATTTCTCAAGTAGTATTCCAAAAACGGTATCCACTGAGAAATGGGTTGTTCCATGTGTTCAAATATCTGGGCTCAATGAGCAATGATACAAGTCAGTTGTTTGGCTGAGTTTATGCATTAATATTTGAGGATGGCTGCTTGATAAAGTGTCTGGCGTCTCCTAAACTCCACAAAACATAATTTTGTCTCTAAGATCATAAAGCTGCTTTAAAGTCTTCCAAAGCTCTGTTGTCCTTATAATGAATAATAATCCTTGGATCTGAGAATTCCCAAATTGGCATTTCCAATCATTAGAATCCAGGGTAAACCACCTTCTATCTCATTACACTGAAAGATATGGCAAACACCCAAGAATCATGTCTCCGCCACACAAAACCAGCTGATATCCTGGCTTGGGCAGGTACAGAGACTGGATTCCATTCTGGGCTCTTGAACTTGATGTCTGAACTTGGGGGCGATTATTCTGGGCTTTAAGGTTCTTGTCCACACAATGAGGGGTTATCCTTTGATCCTATGCCTTTCTAGTCTACAAGGCGGGGTCGGGGAACCGGTCTTCAAGTTTCCATAGATGATGCTTGGTCTTGGTTCTAGTTTAACAAGACAAAGGGCAGTTAGAGCCTATTCTTGCTGCCAATGATCCAATGCAAAATACACTTTCATTTGTTTTGCTCTCAACTAATTTTCTAGGGAAGCCTTAGAATTGGAGAGAATGGAGAAAATCTGAGATGGGGACATAGTTTCCAGCACCAAGAACATTAGCGGAGTCTTCCTGAGGCTGGGACAGTGAGAGGAAGAATGGACTGATCCTCTGGGCACCCTCTTATTTGACCTACTCCCATTTTTGCTCCCATACTGACAGCGTCCCTGTTTCTCTGCTATTGGCAGGGGAGACACAGCTGAGGGGACAGTCGAGCAGTGTGTCCATGCCTCCCTCCACTCCCCTGCCCTGAGGTGCCAAGCAGCATGTTCAGAAGGGCAAGGCTTGCTTCTTAGTGACGATTGTTTTCAAGGTGACATTTGCAATGCCAGGAAGAGGGTGGGTAGGGGTCGAGTCTGGGAGGTGGCATATCCCTTCTGGCCAGCCTCCACAGGCCCTGGTCCCATGACATGAGGAAAGGTTCTAGGGGGAAATCACAGAGCTTTGAAGCAAAGCTGACCTGACTCTTCCATTGGGTTTCCTTCATCTCCACAGTCATCCTGTGCCTGCTTCTTCCTGGATGGGTTGACCTTAAGTTTGGAAAAGCTACTAAAAAGAAGTCATTGGTAGTATATTCCTAATAGAGCTCACAATTACTGTCTTCACTCTGTACCAGGAGCTGTCCCAAGGACAGTTTCTTAAAGGTAGGCACTTCTGTTTCTTATGGAAAAATGAGGTCAGAGAAGTTAAATGACTTGTCAGAGCCACAGGGCTAGTTAGCCAAGGAGGTTGGATTTGAACCCGAGCTGTCTAGCTCTAGAGCTGGGCACTGTTGAAGAGAAATGCTTTTCTAAAACTTTCCAGGGGTGGGGCATCTTCCAGACACCTCCTGGACCCCTCGGAGCACCCTCCCTCTCTACCTCCCTTCTTGGAGCTTAATGTTGTGACCTATAGGGTAGCGGTCATCTCCTTTGAGAGTCCCCACTATTTACACGGGCCAGGTGGTTTTCCTCCTTCTCTCCTGAGGGTCTGGAACACAGCAACCTCCTCGGAGTGATAGACAGTGGTCCTCTCTCTTAGTCTCCTCAGGCTTCCACTAGGGGAGACTGTTAACAAGATAATTTCCTTGAACCCACCTCACACCTTCTAAATCAAAATCTTCAGCAACCAGAGGACTCTTTGGAAACCTGGAGGGAACAGGGCACCAGCTTCCAAAGAGAACAATCTGGGCTGATGAGCCAGCCAGTTGCATAACCCTCTGAACCTTTGTTCCCTCTGTGAAATATGGGTACTAAACACCACCTTACCTGCACCCCAGCTTTATTGTGAGAGTGCATGTGATCATATAGGTGGCAAGTGATTTATGGATCTTAATAACTAGCTAACATTGACTAAGCTTTCAAACTAACTACTTGACAAGAGCTCTCTCTCTCTCTCTCTCTCTCTCTCTCTCTCTCTCTCTCTCTCTCTCTCTCTCTCTCTCTCTCCTGGCTCTGGCTCTCTCTCTCTGGTTAAAGATGTTTCAAAAGAGGTGCAGAAAGTTGAGGCCCAGCCCAAGGACCCACTGCTTACACGCAGCAGGGCCCAGCATGCTCTTCACTCTGAGTCAGAGCCGCTAACACCCATTCCAAACGCTGGCATCACACAAATGCATGTAATGGTGACTCGGCCCACTGCAAGAAGGATCAGTTCGATCAGAAACCAGGGCAGAGAGGAGATCCTGCACAGGTGTGAGACCTGGTGCACTCACAGGCGAGGCTGAGAAGCATCTGACACTGAGAAACACTGTACCTCAGTCATGCACATAGCTGTACCTGCTCAGCCTGCAGACAGAGAGCTCCAGGTGACTCATTGTGCAGTCAGACCTGGGGCCATGCTGTGACCAGTGTGTTACCTAAGAGGAGAGAAACAATGAACCAGAACATGGGTCCCAGCCATAGGGTGGCCAGTTGAGGCTTGTCCCCCGAGTCCTTCAACCACACTGACCTGAGAGGCAGCTAAAGGTCCCACTGAGGAACTTAGCAACCTTCCTGGAAGCCCAGACACAGATAGAGTATTCCCAAGCTCGGCTCAGATTCCGCTGGGAACCCTTCTCTGCAACTGGGCTCTTTGTCCCTAAATCCCCAAGGCTCTGTCTTCCTAGGTTCCCAGTTGGTGTGATGAAGTATTATCATTCTATTAATAATATTAATTGGCATGCCCTGATGGCTCAGATGTTAAGTCTGCTGCTCCGGCATAGTCCACATAAAGCCCACGGACCTGAAGTTGCAATCCAAGGCCCAGGGGAACAGCCAACATGAACAATTAAAGAAATAGATGTCTCTTCCTCCTCTCTTCCTTCCTCCCTGCCGCTTGCCTCCAATCCTGCCTGCGTCTTTCCTCTTAAAATAATAGTAATAGCTACAAAAGGACTGGCTTCACGTGGGCACCATGCTGAGGCTTCTGCCTCCACGCTCTGAGGGAACATCAGCACTTGGACATTATTGTCCCCATGGGGCAGACAAGGAAACTGAGGTGCAGAGGTGCTCAGGGAGCAGCGAAGGTCAGCGTGCTAGCCAGGAACACCATGGGACTGATCCGGGGCTCTTGGACGTCACGTGCAGCCCACACCACACCAGTGCGACCACCACCCTGGGCTCCTGGTCGGGTAACCCTGCTCTCTGCACTGCACTCCCCTGTCCTACCAGAGATAAAGGTGCGGTCCCCACAGAGAGACCCTGAGTCCTCCCTTCCTGACTCGGTTCTGTCTCTACTCCACAGCCAGCCCTGCCAGCCCCCAACCTGGCCTCCACACCCATCCATTCTCACGGCCCCACCCAGTCTGCCTACCTCCCCAGCCAGGCCAAGGGTACTTCGAAAGCTTCCCGACCTGTCTCCCGGCTTCCAAGTTTCTCATGCTTCAATCTGTCCTGCCCGTGGCTGCCAAAGGCCTCCTTCTGAATCATTCATGCTGCTTCATCAGCAAGTCGTTTCAGGTCCCACGGGGTCAGGCCCAGTCTTTGGGCCCAGCGTCCAAGGCCTCCCATTCCAACCTGGATCACACTACCACTGAGCACTCAGTCTGGCCATGCCCACCTCATCCCTCCTCGTTCTTGTACCTAACGACTTCATCCTCCATTCCACCAGCACACAGCTTGTTCACATAGCCTCTGAAAAAGATTGAACACCCACAATGCTGCTTCAACACCTCTCAGTCACTGTGGCAATCATCTATCGAAGGTTTGTAGATTAGACAGGAGACAGGAGACAGAATCTGATGTCTTTGAGGAAATGAAAGCCAAGGTGGTGTAGGGCGGGCTGGAGGATTGTGGCCTCAGAAAAGGCTGGAGAAGTCCACGGCGAGGAATGGGTCCTGCAGGCACTAGTGGGCCACACAGAAGGCTCCCTGTGACTCCCAGGACAGATGGAAACCACTGGAGGGTTTTTAAGCAAAGGACTGACATGACAAACACTGCAGTTACCATTGAACTGTGACTGGGCTCCTGTCTGACCTCTCCTCCAGATGGGGAGCCTGTGTCTGTCTCCTCTCTGTGTCCTCAGGCTGGACCACAGGAGGCGAGCAGGACTCTGAGGGCCTGTGCCACAGTGCTGAAAACGGGCACCCCGCAGTGGCCCTTGACAAGCATCAGCCGCACTGAGGAGTAATGTGTGGATGGCACATGGAAAAGAGTCCAAGACCAGCTGCACGCAATGTCCAACCACGGCGGCAGGAATAGCAGGCACTCTGGAAGGGAAGGGTGGTTGAAAGAAACTTGGAGGAGAAGCTGTAAAGGTCAAATGGTCATGTGAGTAAGAGGCAGAATGGAAATGGGCAAAGGGTGGGGGGATATTCTGGACAGAGGGTCATGGGGCAGCCGCCAGGAGTTGCCCCAGAGAAGACAGGGTGTGTCAAGCAGCAGTAGAGCAAGGTGAACTAGAGGTCTGAGGCCTGATATCACCACGGGGAGTGGTTTTAAGTGGCTGGAGGGTCCATCAGTGCTCACAACAGCTGCAACCCCTCTGAGCAGAGCAAGATGCACTTTCTTATCCACTGATTGCCATACTTTGGGTCATGTGAGCATGCAGCTCTGGCCATACATACCCACGTGGTCTGGGGTTGGCACCTATGCAAGGAGAGCCATCTATGAGCCCCTCGTAAGGACACCAAAGACTAGTGAGGTGGCAGAGCCCTGAACGTCATCCATTCAGAAATAACTACCCCCATTACACCCACTAAGGGAGCTTCAACAGCAGCAGCACAGAGACGCCAAGTTGCAAGGTTGATGAAGGCACAGGGCAGGGAAGAGACGAGGCAGTATGGGAGCAGCCACCAATGCAGCCAGAGGCTTGGGGAGGAGCCGCAGGCAGCTCTCCACAAGTCCTGCTCCACCTGCCCTGCCGGCAAGACCTGAGGAGGCCCAAGTGTGTCTCCCTGTCCTTGCACCCAAACACACCCAATAGAAGAACAGGCCACGTGCTTCCAGGAGTTGGGTGGGGGCTAGGGCTCTGTCTCCAAGGCTCTCTGTAGCTGCTCTCCTGAGTGACTACACTGGATTAAGATTTTCTCAGAAAGGCTTCAGAGCAGGGAGAGCCTGTAAGGGCTGGTGGTAAATTATAGGATCGGAGAGCACAGAAAGCCACAGGAAAATTCCTGTCAGGGCCAGGAGCAGACACAAGGAGAGAGAGGCTGTGAATGGCTCCCTGGATGGGAGGGAAGATGAAGCAGCCACAGCTCAGCTCAGTGGTATGGAAAGAAAATGGAGAAGTGATGGAACAATGCCTGGAATCCCCAAGCGGGGTGGCTGGAAGGGAAAAAAGGCAACTGTGCAACCATATGTTTGCTTTGCCTCCTGGATGGCAAGCACTCCAAGCGGAAAACTTTCCTGGACCAGTGAGGTCAGAATCTATGAGGAGACCCTTGTCTGAGAAGCAAGATGGCAGCACCCACAGACCCTCTGCAGTTGGGCCCAGAGGGCAAGCTGCATAGCCGAGACCTCAGCCCCTCCTCTTCAGTTCCCTCTGAGAAAAACCTGTGCTGGGCCAGACAGAATGTGGCAACAAACGATCCGCTCCCTGAATTTATAGACCTGGCTCTGGGAGGAAGACCCACGGGAAGGGAACTATATCCAACATCCAACTGGAGGCTGGGACACGTTTCCCTTGGTCGGTGGTGAGGGCTGATGTTGGCATGCTTCCTTCTTGTCCACAACAGGATGGCACAAGTGAAAGCAAACAAAATAGAAGCCAATGAAAAGGGCTTCTTGGACTTTCTCAATGAGAATGACCCAGGAATTAAGGCTAGGAGCCAGGGAGCCGCTCCTGGGGTAGGATTGGGTTGAGAAGAGCTGTGGGAAAGCCAGTTAGCTACAGGGACCTGCTGAGTCTCAATGTCTAGGGAAATAAAGGACAAGTGAAGATAAAGTTTGCATTGTGTTTCACATATCTGTGTGCATGTGTGCGCACACACACACATGTCTACTTCAACTCCCTCCTTGATTTCATCTTTTCTTCTCTCTAATAAATCATGGAACACTTTTTTGGATACTCTTCTTCTTCTTAATACTGTTTTGTATGTGTCAGTTTAGCTCTGGTAACAAGCAGTCCCCAAATCTCAGAAACGCACAACAAGCATTCCTTTCTCACTCACATCACATGTGATGGCTGTCAACTGTGGCTCCTGTGTTTCTGTTCAGGATCCAAGATCTAGGAGCAACCTCCTCTGGGTCAGGCTATTCTTTCTCATTGGGGAAAAGCAAACATGATGGTAGAAACTCTTGGGATGTGTTTTAAAGGTGCTTCTTCTGAGATCTGAAGTATATCATCACATCTATTCATGTCCCCTGGGCCAAATCATGTCGCATGATCAAGAGCGAAGTTAAAGGAGGTGAGAATGTGTGTTACCCTTAAAGGAAGGGGGGACACAGAATATTGCAATCAGTAATACAATTATCTTCCAACAGATATTTCTACAACTGAACAGTCTCCTCTGTGTAAGCTTATTTGTTCTCTTAACAGCCTTGTGAAATAATAGCAATGGTAACAGTAATTCATCTTTTCTTGCTCCTTTCTTTGTGGTAGGTAATGTCTAAGTGTATTGTAGGCATTATTTGAGTAAATACAACAACTCTATGAGACAGAGACAATCGTTATTGTCAATTTCACATATGAAAGGATTGAGGCTGAGAGGTTAAGTAACTTACCCACAGCTGCTAAGGATCAGGGATGTGATTCACTTCAGGGGGCCCAGGGACTGCACTCTTCAAAAAAAAATTTTAATCTTTATTGATGGAACATTGGCTCACAAAATAATATAAGTACATATGTGTAGGTTCGATATAAGTCAACACATCACACCTACCACCAGATTATCAAAAGTCCTCCACCCAATCCATCAGACACCCCTATGACTTGCTACCATCCCCACTCTCTTCCCTGCTGGTCACCTCAGTTTTATTGTCAATGTCCGAGGGTTGTTTTTTGTTCAGTCTGTTCCTTTGCTTTGATTTAATTCCACATATGAGTAAGATCATCCAGTATTTGTCAATTTCTGACTTATTTCACTTAGCATAATCCCCTCTAGTTTCATCCTTGTTGTCACAGATGGTAGGATTTCGTCCTTTTAGGGCTGTGTAGTGTTCCATCATGGATAGAGACCACATCTTCTTTGTTCATTATTCTGATGATGGGCAATTAGGTCGCTTCCATTTCTTGGATGTCATAAACAATGCTGAAATAGACATGAGGGTGCATGTATCTCTACAGATTAGTGATTTTGTGACTTGGGGATAAATATCCACAAGTGGGATGATGGCGTCATATGGAATTTCCATTCTCGATCTGTTGAGGAGTCTCCATATTGCTTTTCACAAATACTGCACCAGTTTCCTCTCCCAGCAACTGTTCCCTTTTCTCCACATCCTCGCCAAAACTTGTTGCTTCTACTCTATTGAATAACAGACTTTCTCACAGGTGTGAAGTGCTATTTCATGGTTGTTTTGATTTGTTCCCTGACAAGCAAGGAAGAACACCTTTTCACATGCCAAAAGCTACTCTCTTAGCCTCAATGCTATACTGCTTCTTCCAACACAGTAGAATTGGGTGAAGATGAAGGTAGTGCCCTGTCTGGCAGATGTGGAGGCTGAGGCTCTGAAAGGTGACAGGACTTGTATAAAGATACACATAAACAGAACTAAAATACACACACCCTAGTATCTAGACTGAGATTCTGCTGTCCATATACTCAATGTAAGTGTACACGTGTATCCACAGACACATACACACATATACTCCATACACTCATGGCCTCTGGATGGGGCGACTTGTCAGTCATTTAATACTGTCTGTCCAGTGAACTCCTCCCTGGAGGGCAAGTGTCCTTCTTAGGACAGGGCCTTGCTCACCATGGGCTTCTGTAGAAGCCACAGCATGAAGAGGGTACTAGTGGTCAAGTCCCTCCCCAACTCCAACTTGCAGGTGAGGAAACCGAGGTACAGAGACTAATGATAGCTAACACATAGTGCGTACAATGCCCCGGGCACAGTCCTAAGCTCTCTGTAGGTATTTATACTCACAATCACCCAGTGAGGTACCTGCTATTGAACTCGAGACTCAGAGGTCACTGATTGGTGGAGACAGGTGTAAGAACCCTGGGCTCCAGCGCCCATGCTCCTAGCTGCTCAGCCAAGCTGCCCATAGGCCACCAACAATAATGGGGTGATCCTGGGCAAAGGGTCCTGTAATAGCAGGTTAGGCATCTTGTTCTGTGCCTGGCTGAGATACCTGCTTCCTGTCTCTGCCAGTTTATGAAGGATGTACCCAGACAGGTGGGCTGAGATGGGGAGGCCACCTGGCGTGCATTGGCGGGGAGGCAGGGGGCCTCTGTCCCCTTCCCCTCCCGCTTTCCGGGCACAGGGAGTGAATGGCCCTGTTTCTGAGCAGGCCAGATGCCTGGTTTCTTTGGCGAGTTTCCTCACATCCTCCTGGCTATGCTTTTGAGGGCTCGATTTAAGTTTAATTCCAGCCGGAATGACTGGAAATACCAAGTATTTCACTAGGATTAATGCTTGGCTGGAATAGCCAACTACCTCCACCACAGCCAGGTACCACGGACCTCAGAGGATCATTAATCCCAAGGAAATCTCTGTGACTCAGCTCCGGTGGCTGGCTGGCAGGGCCAACCCGATTTACAGCTGAAGGGCCCCTGCCCCACGGCGGGGAGGGGAGAGGGCAGGACAGCGTGGTTCATTTCAAAGCATCCCTGCTCTCTCACCCATCACGGTGCCCCAGCCCAGCCCCCATCACCAAATGCATGTGGGGAGCTGGGAGGAGCAAGGCAGACAGGCAGGCAGCGTGGGCACATCTCTGTGCCCTGGGCTCTGTGTCCTGGGGACTCCAGGGCATGATGCAGTGGCCAGGACAAGGCTCCTTGGCACACCACTTAGAGTTCTTGGCCACGACCATGCTATATAACTCCCCTGTGCCTTGGTTTCTCCTCTCTCAGTGGGCATGGTAACAGGGCCTTCCAGGCAGCTGGGATGAAGGCTAAGTGAGGCATCACTTTCAAAGCACAGAGCACACTGACTGGCAGGTGGACAGCCCCAAATCAATACTAGGCATCTCTGTGAAACATTCAGCTTGTCTCACCTGTTAAACCTTCATCATGCTGTGGAGGAAGTAAAACATCTCTGGTTTGCCTTGGTACTGTAGTAGATATATCCACCACCTCTGGTTGGTACAGTCCACATACATCCCAAGGATCAGGGTTCATGTCCTGGGGTTGGGGGGAAAAAACAAGATGAATAACTAAATAAAATGAATAAAGTGCTTTTTCCTCCTCTCTCCTCCTGCCTGCCTACCTACCTACTCCCTTCATTCCTGCTGCACCTTTCCTTTTTTTTTTTTTTAAAAAAAAAAAGCAATAGGTCTCCTTCCTGAGGTGACTATGCTGAATTTCCTTGCTACCTGTGGGTTGTAGGCTCACAAAGGGCTTGGCACCTAAGTCAGAGGGACATCTGCTGACAACAGCGCTCAGTGCTCAGCTCAGCTCTGTTGCTCCCACCTTGTTTCTGAGCTCACCTCCTCTGCCTGGGGCAGACATCCTGGGCCTGGGCATGGTTCCATCTTCTCTACCTCAGTTACTACACCTGGTTCCAGTAACTTGCTCTTCTGGCATTCTGGGGTTTTCCCAGGTGGAGCCTGCTTTGTGTTCCCACCTCCTTGATCAATGAGCAGGTGAGGAGCTTGCCCCACTCTTCCATTGCCCACCCTCCCACCTGGGATCTACCATCCACAGACTGTTCCCTGGGTAATCACTTCCTTCTGGAGCCTCTGACCTTCACCTCATCTCTCCCTCAGCAGCTCCAGACCCTGCTGTGTGGCTAGAAAAGTCCTGAAGTGACTTGCACCCAGTGCCATGTTATAAAAGGGGCAAATCCAGAGAGGCAGAGGAGTTCGAGGGAAAGAGAAGAGGCCAGAGGGAGAAGATGGCAGCAGGCAGAATAGCAGGGAGTGCCAATCATAGTTTAAGCCTGCAAAGCAGTCCATTGCCCTGTTT
Organism: Solenodon paradoxus; assembly: GCA_004363575.1. NCBI lineage: Eukaryota > Metazoa > Chordata > Mammalia > Eulipotyphla > Solenodontidae > Solenodon > Solenodon paradoxus. The sequence goes on from RJWH01000959.1 coordinate 446,313, forward strand.
TCCATGATGAACACCCTTCCCTGCTCCCCGGAGTCACTCATGGTTACCTCATCATCCCAGCAAGGACTTTATCAACCATCATGCTTCCTCAGTCCTCCCAGGCCTGCAGAAGCCATTCCTTTTGCTTGGAATGCCTCCCAACCTTCCCTACTGTGCCACATGATGGAATTCCTGTTTCTTTTTCTAAACCCAGTAGGAATATCACTTCCTTCAGGAGACTTTCCCAGAGCACTCCCTCCCATAGTCAGTGATACCCTCTTGAGGTATCCCCTAGTGCACATGCAGACCTTCTGCAGTCTCTCTGAGTTAGAGGAATTTGCAGAGCTTAGTGGCTTCCCTCAGGTGTGGGTGTAGGGAAGCTCCAGGTTCTAGGAACCTGGAAACAGGGATGCAATCCTAGGTGGGGAACTTGACCCAAGTGCTTTCCATGTCTCTTCTTGTGATTCTCCCAGTCCTGATTGGATTCTTGGGCTCAGCTAGGAACCTGCTAATCTCTTAAGGTGTTATCCCTTAGTTTTTAATTCAGAATAATTTTATTATGTCCTGTGTTTGTATTGTTATATGCATTTTAGGAGACTGAATTCAGTCTGTGTACATTTGACACCACACCCACCATCAGAGTTCTAGTGCCTCTCACCACCAGCTTGCTCCCTCTCTCCTTTCTTCCCTCTTCCCACCAACCTGGCAGTTACTGTCTTATGTCCTGTGAATTTAGTGTGGGGTGGGGGACAGTGTCTCTTCATTTGCTTTGTTAGTATAACCTCTTTGGAAAACAGTATGGAGATTCCTCACAGAAGTAAAGTTGGAGCTGCCAGTCCACCCAGCAATCCCATTCCTAGGCACATACCCAGAGAATACAAACCTCTCTAATGAGAAAAACATCTGCATCCCCATGCTCATAGCAGCATAATTCACAATAGCCAAGACATGGAGACAGCCATCAAATTTTATCATCTAAAATCTTCTCATAACAAAGAAGTGCACCCCTAAATCTGTGATGCTGGAGTGTTGCCAAACCCCGTACCTCCATTGCAAACCTAGGGCTTCTGAGACCGCAGCAAGCAAACTGCTGGAACTGCAGAGAATGCCCAGCAGCCTGGAAGACGGTAGGGTATATTCTAGAAAAGGAGTACTAGGCTCTGGAAATTCCAGCATACAGTACTCAGTGTCTTAGGCTGAGCCAGATGCAGAGCTGAGCCCCACTCCCAGACTCTTTCTTCTCCCATCAGACAGGTACAAGGAGGAGCTTGAACAGCTGTACCTTCCCTAGACTGCCAACCCTGAGTGTGTGACCCTCCCTGTCAGGAAAGAGGGCAATCCTAGTGTCCTAGTAGGCATGTGGCTCTCCTCCACTCTGTGTAACAATTTGTTTTGAACAGATTTATAGGAACATAGAACCAGAACCAAGATCCAGGGGGAGGTAGGGGGGAGATGGACAGTGCCAGGAGCCCCAACCATGCCTGAGTCCCCTGAGTCTGTGTCTGCTGGATACCTGTCAGAGGACCGGGAGGAGGGTGGAATGAAGGTGGTGCCTCAGTCCCCTGGTTGACCAAGAGCCGAAGGGCTCTCTGACTGGAGAAGGTCTCCAGGAGCAGTTTCTCTGCATAGCAACCTTTCTAGTTGCCTCCAAGGACTGTGGTCTTTCACCACTGACCATCTTCCGAGGAGACAGACAACCTGAAGAAATAACAGCCACTGAGAATGGAAGGGTGGCTTGGGAAGGGTATTAAGTCAAGTCTTCCTGAGGTGACAAGCCAAGGCCAGTAGAAAGGTGGTTGTTAGTAGAAAATGGGCTTCTCCGTGCCAGCACTCCCATAGAGGAGAGCAAGGGTATCCAGCCCTGCCTGTCTGGTGAGGTGTCTGTGTCTCCTTGGCAATAGTGCAGAGACTCTGACCCCTGGACATGACAGGTACTATCTCCTCAACCCCACCAGCACCAACCTCTTTTCAGCATCTCATTGACTTCTGGAAGTTAAAGGTTGCTTCCCAAGACTCTAAATGTGGGGGTAAGCTGAGAGTGAGGAGGGAAAGAGAGGACATGGTGCTAGGATTGGAGTAGCAAAAGGAGAAGTAGGGAGACAATTATGAGACCACTTAGAGGTAGAACCTGGCCCAAGGAGCTGTCAGAAATAGGAGCACAAGGGCAGGGACTGCAGGGGTAAGGCTGCCATGATGCATAGACTAACCTTCAGCCACACTGTGTCCTCAAGAGAGTGATCAAGGACGTAAGACTTCACGACCACATATCCACAGACTGCTGAGGAAAGGGTCCATTCTAGGCCAGGGGGACTCCTCCTGGACTGCTGACTGAGACATCTGGGTTGCTGGGCCTGTAAGAGCCACCATCAGCCCCCTCTCTACTCTGCCTCTTCCCTACCCCACCCAGCCTCCAGTCAAAAAGGCCCCCTCTGGGAATCTTCAATCACCCTCTCTCTTCTGCTGCTTCCATGCCCTTGCAGCAGAGCTGGGACACGGCTCCAAAGGGGAAAGGCCACAAAGGCTCTGTGTTGACTGCTATCTCAGACAAGCTGGGCTCACACCTCTCCTTTGACCATGGGAGTGTGAGTGAGGCACTGGGGCTGGCCCTGGACAAGAGCTGTCCTAGAAAGCCTCCAACAGGAGAGCGCAGCAGAAAATTCCTCTGAGAGGAGGAGCTGGAGGGATAGGGCCAGGAGCCACAGCACAGGGCCCTGGCTGCACCTCCCTTGGACCAGCAGATTCCAGCACCCCCTCCTGGGCTCCACCGTTCCCACCCCCACTCTCACCAGCTTTAACCAAGCCCTTGGGGGAGAGAAGACAGAGGGAACTGATTACTAGTTCTGGAGCAATAGTTTCTCTAGGAAGGACAGGATTGGGCATTGCCTTCCTGGCAGTGCCCAGCCTCCAGCAACCTGTCTTATTAGTGACCCCTTCCTGCTCTGTGCTCCCTATCATGAGGGCAGAAAAGCAGGCACTAAGAGCATTGGGAGTGCCCCTCCAAACTCCTGCCCACTCACCTGCCCATATTCCTGGGAGAGTCTTCCTCTGGCTCATGAAGTCATGAGCCATGATGACCATGACTTTGTTCCCAGTAGCTGGAATTCCAGAACTCTCCACCCATGTATGTGTGAGTGTGCGTGCATGTGCGTGTGTGCATACGTGCATGCACGCGGTGTCTCTGCAGAGAGACCTCTGACCCAAGGAACAGTGATCCTCCACAGTTAATACCAAGGCTCCCACATCCTATGGGGAGTCAAGGGAGGGGTGCCCCTCTCTGACTTTGCTGATGGAAACCTGGGTACATTCCTGGAACGCTTGGAATAAGAAGGGAACCATGAGAAAATAAAAAAGCACCACCTTCATTCCACCCTCCTCCCGGTCCTCTGACAGGTATCCAGCAGACACAGACTCAGGTCCCTTGGGGACATGGTTCTCAAGGTCTTAGGCAACCTCTTCCCAGGCCCAGAGAGTCTCCTCGAACAGGGACCAGCTTGGATTCATCACAGTGGTACTCAAGTGTACCCCCAAACCCCTTACAGTGTGAAGTGCTTATTAGGCTGGGACACTAGCTGCCTGGGAATCACTGCTGAAGACATTTCCTCCCAGGTGGCTCCCATTTCCCACTTTGAGTCAATCCATCTAGTGCTTTCCATGCACACCTGCAGGGCTCTCAGCACCAAAGTGCTTTTTCATAAGGAGTGTTTTGAGTGTGCATCATGGAAAGTAGCTTTTGTGTTCCCTTTTTCGACAAATATTTATTGAGCTCCTTAACTGCCTTTCTCTTTGTTAAATAATTGCTTCATATGTACTTTGCAACTGAATCCACAGGAGGCGAGCATTTCCCACCAGGACCAACTCATTCCAGAGTCTTTGACACTGACACTTCCGTGACTGCCCTGCGGATGGGGTGGGAGGGAAGCTCCAGAGAAGGGGCACTGGTCCAGCACAGAGCCAACCAAGCGAGACAAAGCCATGGACCTGCAAGGGGTGTGTGTGTGTGTGTGTGTGTGTGTGTGTGTGTGTGTGTGTGTGTGTGGACTGGGGCTGCAGAGACACAGAGGGAGACCCCTGTGAACAAGAAGCCTGTAAGGAGGGAAATGGTCCTGGGGTGAGCATGACACCCTGGGCTGAGGGAGGATGCACCACAGATTCCTGAAAGGCTGACAGAACTGTGCCCCTAGAGAAAGGTTGAAGGAGTGCACCCTGGTGGCTCAGGTGTTAAGTCTGTGGCTCTAGTGTAGTTCACATAAAGCCCAAACACTGAAGTTTACACTCAGGGCCAGAGAGAACAACAAAAATGAATAACTAGGGTGCACCCTGGTGGTCTAATGGTCTAGTACGCCTGGAAGCAGTACCACATACATTCCGGGGTCCTGGGTTCAAGACCCAGGGCTGGGAGAACAACCAGTGGGAACTACATAAAATAAAGTGCCTCTTCCTTTCTCTCAAAAAAAAAAAAAAAAATGAGTAACTACCCGTATGTTAATGGCAGCACAGTTCACAAGAGCCAAGACGTGGAAACAACCTAAATGCCCATCAACGGATGACCGGATGAAGAAGGTGTGGTGCAGATACTCAGTGCAGGTCTGCGCAGCTACTGAAAAAGCCGGCACTGTGCCCTCTGCAGCAAGCTGGATGCAAGCAGGGGCCGGGGGCGGGGGAAATCGTGTTAAGTGAAGTAAGTCAGAAAGAAAAGGAGAAATACAGGATGGTTTTACTCATGTGTGGAATATAATGAAACAAATCTAAGAAACAGATAAACCCCAACAAGATCCACAGGACACAAGATGATGGCTGCCAGGGGCCGGGGGTCGGGGAGGGGAGGAGAGAGCGAACAGGTGGTGAAGGACGCTAAGAACGCTGGTGACATGCTCGGACTGAGATGCAATTTCAATATCCTAAATGAATACAGCATTGTGAACAAAAGGAATAATAAAATTACTTTTTAAAAATGAACTCAATCAGTAAAAAGATACTTCCTCTCTCTCTTCCTCCTCCTCCTTCTTTCCTGCCTGCCTGTTGCCTTCATTCCTTCCTCTGTAAAAAGAAGGCTAAAGTTAGGAGAAAGACTGATGCATTCTTTCTCTCCATGGGCCAAGAAATTCCAAAGCCCAGTCCTGGCTCGAGCGCCCCTCTGTAGCAGAGGGCTAAGGAAGCAGGGGCAGTTTGAGACGCAGCAGAAGGGAAGGGGTCTGGGGCACAGACGCATGACAGAAGCCAGGCACCCCAGGAACAGCAGTCCTGAGGCCTGTACACTGCGCCACAGAGCTCCCAGATCCCCACACCAGGGCTGCCAGGTCCGGAGGTGGCCAGGCCTCACACCACATAGGGTGGGCTGGGGGTAAGTCCGGCAGAGCTGAGTATAATAAAGCGGTTCTCAAATGTGACTCACCCAGGAAGCGGCTAGAAAGGCACTCAGCTCTCACTCCAGACCTACTGAATCAGAAACTCTGCGGGGTGGGCCCAGAAGTTGGTTTTATCCCCACACAAACCCTCTCAAACTGGAAAGTTCCAGTATCCTGCTTTTATAGACGCCGTTTTAGTTTCCAAGAGACTCGTGACTTGGCCGAGATTGCTGGACCTCTAAATTGCGGAGATGGACCTAGAACCCACTCCAGAGCGTCTCCTGTCTCACCTCTGCCTCCCCGTGTCTTCAGTGTGAGGACACATTCCCCAGTCCCCACGGCTGGGTGGCAGTAGGGGATTGAAGCCTCAGTGGCCCAACTGTCTCTCCAGGGATCTGCATCGGACTTGGCTCTCTGGAACACATGAATGTGTGAGTTCTATTGACCATTTCTCAGAAATGTGCTTATTTATGGAAGGAGTCTATTTTTAAAGTGTTCCTCCTGGTCCTTCCCCAAGGCAAAGCCACTGCTGGCATCTCCCACAGTCTGTACCTCAATAGTGTGAAGATGGGGGCTGGGGCCCGCCTGTGTCTGTGCATCAGTCTCCTGGGGACCCTGCCTGGTGCTGCTCCTGACGTCTCATTTCCACTGTGGACTGGCACACAGGGACCCCACTTCAGGAGGAAAAAGATGAGGCTGGCTGTGGGCAGGAAACCACAGGGCAGCCTTGTGCTTAGAGAGTCCCCATCTTGAAGCAGCCTCATGTGGGGACAGGGGGAAGCTCCCCCAGCTTTGATGGTCCCAAGCCCTGGGTTCAGCTTGAGATGAAGGGTCAGGCTCCCCGAGATTGGCAAGAAGGATGAAGGATGACTAGAAATACAGCTGCGGACCCAATGTTAGATCTTCCAGAATCCGAAATTGTTGGGGTGGGAGGGCCTGTGGTCTGTGTTTTATGGGGAACTCCTGGTGGTCGTGACACTCTCACAGTGGGGGGGGGGTCCCCAGACAGGCCTCGGTTTCCATTTCCAGACTCCTCTCTCACACACGTCCAGCCCCACACATGAGTCCTCCCTCCCTGCTCTGCTCAGGCTCTTCCTTCTGCCCTGGGGCCTGCCTCCCATCTTCCCAGTTCTCCCTTTGTCATCCCTGGTCTCAGCATTTCACTTCCATTTTCTGCTGTTTCCTTCCACAGCTGACTTTCCCTTCCTTAGGTTTTGTCTATTTTCCTAACTCCAAACGATGCCATCCTTGGTTCATATATTTGAAAATCTCACCACACCTGCTTCCATTCATTCTCTGACATTAGTCAACTCTCTCTCCCGCTGTGCATAGTGTTCAATCCTGGGACACAGCTGGGGACAAAGCAGCAGGGACACTTTGTCAGAGCTTAGGGTCCAGTTAAGATTCGTGGAAGAAAGGGGACTGAGGCCTCTATCGAGTCATCCATTCACTTACCTCTGTGCACACACACATCCGATCCTTCCTCTCCAGGCCAGGCCCAGGTCTCAGGGCCACACTGATTATCTGGGGAGGTGAGCATGACTGACATACGTGGACGCCTTTGCGCACATGCGCAATGCACCCCTCACCCGCTGTGCGGGGAGGGAGAATGGAGTGGGTGAAGCTGGGCAGGACCCAGGTGGATCTCAGTGGCCACATTCTTTGTTCTCTTCATTCTTCATAGTACAGGGAAGAGGGGCAGGGAAGTGTCACCCTTCACTGAATGCAAAGGAAAATGAATGAAAAGCATTTTCCATCTTTAAAAATACATATTTATTGCGGTAACTTAGACTTAAAAAATATTATAATCCTAGATGTGTAGTTTCACCATTTGTCGAAGAGATGTCAGCACACCCTGCCCACCACCAAATCACCAAAAGTCCTCCACCAGTGTCCACTGGACCCCATCACCACTTACTCCCATCCCCAGCCCTTCCCCACTGGTAACCTCATTTCTGTTGTCAGTGTCCAAGGGTTGTTTTTGTTTAGTCTGCTCCTTTGCTTTGTTTCTTTACAGTCCACATATGGGTGAGATCATCTAGAATTTCTTTCTTCCTCTGACTTGTTTCACTCAACATAATCCCCTCTAGTTTTATCCATGTTGTCACACGTAACAGGATTTCATATTTTTAGACCTTGTAGAATTTTATTGTGTATATACATCACATCTTCTTCATCCATTCCTCTGATGTTGGGCACTTAGGTAATTTCCATTTCTTGGTTATTGTAAATAAAGCTTCAGTAAACAAGGAGCTGCATAGATCTCTGTGAATGAGTGGTTTTGTGTTTTTTGGGTAAATAGTGGGATGACAGGATCATATGGGATTTCCATTCTCAATTTTTTATAGTAATATTTTTATTTCTTTAGTTCACAATGCTAAATTTCATTTAGGATACTTAAACTGCATCTCAGTCTATACTTCACACCACACCCCCACCAGAGTCCAGTATCCTTTACTGCCACCTTTCCCCTCATCCCCTCTCCCTTCCCCATAACCAGTCCTGAGTCCCAGTCTCAACTATTTTAGGAATCGCCATACTCTTCTCCATAAAGGTCTCACCTATTTACATTCCCACCAAATGGTGTACAAGGGCTCCTTTTCTCCACATCTTCGCCATCTTTCCATCTGTTTTTATAACGACTCTTCGGATAGGCATCAGCCCCTTGTTAAATTGCCTCAACTTTTGCCAGAACTCCTGTTGAGAGCTGTTCTCCAGTGAACCAGAAACCGACACTCAGAGGGTCTCAGATCTCTGCAGCCTCTTACCAATTCAGGACTGGCTAACCCAACAAGACTGCAGTCGCTGATGCCATCAGTCAGAGAAGACAGCACGGTGTGGGCCCACAGAGTCAGACTGACTGGAGTGAGATGGGATCCCTGATCCGCCACCTGCTTACCAGCTCTGTGACTTCAGATAAGTTACAGAACCTCTCTGTGTCTGAGTTTCCTCATCCCCTCTGCTAAAATGGGCATAATGATAAAGCCTATCTCAGAGTCTCAAAATGATTAATTCACATAATTTATTGAGGAAATACTCAGCAAATGTTAGGAGTTATTATGATTGACTGCTTTGATGACGACAGATTCAGAGTCGTATATTTCTTACCAGGACTGGCATTTTCATGCTGCAGGTGGCCTGGGGAATCTCAGCACAAAGGTCTTACCACGGGAGTAATAACTCCCTCTGATTTATTGTCTATCTTGTCAATGAAACCTTCTGTAGGAAGGTGCCCTGGGGATTTCCGTGGACCCATGGAATTGACTTTCCAGTGAGCAGCTGATATAGTGTGAACAACTGTGAACTGGGTAATGTCAGCCTGCAGGGAATCACCCAACTGGATGACAGAAAGAACAGAGGCCACAGTGGTCCCTGATCTGCCTCCAAGACATCAACCACCTTGCTCTAGGGGAGTAGATATCTCCATCTGGCTTTTCTGGAAAGTTGCTTGAATAGCAACACACGTGAAGAGCAGTAACGTTCATTGCCGTTACTTAGCTCTTCCACTGCTTGGAATCTTCCTTGAGGAAACAAGCAGAGAGGTGTACACATTCTCATGCATAAGTTTGTCCATCAACACATTGCTTGTATTCTTAAAATGGTGGGTGGAAGGTGCACCCTGGTGGCTCAGGTAGCTGAGATGCTGATGTGCAGGTCATGGAAAATCCAACGATGCAGGTTCAAGACCCAGGGCCAGGTGAAAACCTAAATAAAACACACAAACATGTAAAAAAAAAAACGCTTCTTCTTCCACCCTCTTCCAGCCTGCCTTCTTCTTTTTAAAAATACAGATAAATAAAATTTAAAAATATGAACAAGTGTCAAATAATAGGCAACTAGTTCAAAGTACATTGTCTATGACAGACTATTACGTTGCCTCCAATAATCTTTTCAAAAACTATTTAACAATGAGCATAAATTAAGTGGGGAAAAAGCAGGATGGCTGGGTGGCCCCATTTGACCCTCATGAAGCGAGGTGATGACACCTGACCCAGAAGATCACCGTGACCAAACCCAGTGGAACACCAGCCCCCTAGCAACACTCAGTAAAGGGGCTGGTCTTACTCCTTGCCCTGGAGATAAGGGTGAGCTTTCCATTTCAACCAGAGGCACCACAAAGCTCAGAGCAATGAGCAATGATCGGAGGTCACAGCTAGAAACAAAAATGCAGTTCCAGACTCAAAGGACAAGGACGGACTGCTCCCAGATCACTCTTCTCCCACCGTCACGGGTAACATGCACGACACCTCAGATTTGCACAGCAGACTTTTGGAGCACAAACCTCTCAGCCACCCAGAGCCCAGCCTGCTGGAAACAGACAAATCCAGACACCTCCATTATTTTCTCAGCATCCGTGTGAACAACACACATAACCTTCCCAGTCCCAGATTGATTTCTGTTCCTTTTGCCTCTTTTTGGAGATGCTTTAAGGAGCAAAGGAGTCCTTGCAACCGAAAGGCGGTGCTGCGGACCATGTCTCTATTTAGATAAGGAACCTAAGGCCTCAAGGTGTAAAAAAGTATCTTAGTTAAGGTGAGAAGCATCCAGTTCTTCCAAAGTCCTAATCTTTCGTTTTTTTTTTCCTTTTTCCCATCAGCTTTATGGGATACAATTCTTGTGCCATAAAATTCACCCCTTTGAAGTATACATACAGGTCAGTTGTTCTTAGCACAGTAAGACTCACTTAATGTTGTAGACAGGTGTGTGGAAACTGTGGTGTGAAGTGAAATGATGTTCAACAAAGCTAGGTCCTAGTAGGGATTCCTTTTTTCTCATCAAAGTTATAATGAAGCCAAAAACATGAAATGAAGCAACCTTATTTGAGGACTTGCTATATAGTCGTTGATGGTACCCCCAGCAGTGTAATCTAATTTAGAGCATTCTTTTCACTCCACAAAGAAACTGTCCCTATCAGCAATCGTTCCCCATTTCCCCCAACTCCCTGGGCCCCAGGCAACCACTAACCTACTTGATGTCTCTATAGATCTGCCTAATCTGGGCATTTCGTATGAATGGAATCAAATCATGTGGTCTTTTGTCACCAACTTCTTTCACTCAGCAGTGTGTTTTCAGGGTTTACGTTTAGCACAAAGTAGTACTTCATTTCTTTCATGACTGAATAATATTCCACTGTGTGGGTATTTGATGTATCCATTCATCAGTCTATGGACATTTTGGGGCATACACACCTCTTAAACAATGCGGCTATAAGCATTCATGTACAAGTCTTGTGTGGACATATGTTTTCAGTTCTCCCAGGCGTGAAACTGCTGCCTCAAAACTTTTCTTAATGTGCAATTTCCCAACTGAGTTGGTCAGGAAATCTTTTTTTTTTTAAATAAAACACCTCGGAAGACTGATTTAGCTCAACCCCCTCATTTTGGGGAAAGGGAAGCCCATGAGTATCCAGCAACTGCCAAGATCATACCAGAAGTGAGAGGTGAAGCCACGTGGAAAGAGGAAGCAGGTGACGATTGGAGTGGGAAAGCACTTCCTAAACTTAAAGGATATGGAAGAAATCAGAAAGGAAAAGAAAGCTAAACATGACTGCACACATAAATATGCACACTTCTGAACTTCAAGATACATATACACAAAATTAGCAAGCAAATGACAATAGTAAAATAAACCACCATATCTGGATGCTGGCTACATAGGGGAACAGCCTGAGTGTTAATAACTTAAAAGCCCAGACTTTACCTACAGAGACAGTTTCAAAATTTCTCAAGTAATTCTAATGTGTATCTAGCATTAAAAAGTAGAGGACTCTGTATTAATATAATCAACAGATAAAGAGCTATTTAAAAAGTAAAGAAAAAGTTGCGTGCTTTAATAAAAAAAAAAAGTGGGTAAAAAGTAACCACATTATCTGTCAGAAAAGGACTAGAAATAGGAAGAAAATTTAAATTTTTACCACTAAGGAAGTGGAAAAATACAACAAGCACTTAACATGCTCCATGTAGCTTACATGATCACATTTAATGTCACATTTAACAATATGATATAATATTATTATAATATATAATGTAATAATATGTTATATTATATTATATATTATATAATATATATAATAATATATAATGTAATAAATAAACATGATATTTAACTATTCTATGATGTATTTCCATTCTACAGATGGAGACACTGAGGCCAGACATGCCCTCAGTCACACAGCCTGTCGGGGAAGGGCTGTGACTCTGCCACCTGTCTTCCCCAGAACCTGCATCTAAACAACACATCACGCCTTGTCTCCACAGTGCCCACCACACTGGAAACAATTCAGAAATGCATATTCTCCATGATGAAGAGGATGCAGGGAAAGAAGAGCTTTATAGCCCACCGCTGGTGGAATCACTAGTGGGCGCAATCTTTCTGGAAAGCATTTGGCCATCTGGAGCAACAATCTGAAATGTGCTGATACCCTTTGATTGAGGACACCCAGTTTCAGACATCTGTTCTGAGGAGTAAGTATGTACAGATGAGGATGCAGAACATTACAGGGACAGCAGAATCAAACCCATTTCACAGGATGAGGAAACTGGGGCTCAGGGAGATCAGTGACTTGGTGATGTGCCAAGGTGTCATGGGTTACTGGAAAACAAGAGTAGTCACACAAGATCAGAAACTCTGGGCCAGTGGGCCAGATGGACATCTGTCTCCTGCGGCCTCGCACTCAGAGGGCCATCCTGGGACCTCATACATTTCATGCTCCATGAACAGCAGTGCCCACTGGAATCTGCCTCCACCTTCTACACACCTGACCTAACCTTACCCAGTCCCCCAAACACACCAGGCAGGACAATCCCACCTGCTCCCAGAGGCTGACAGCCAGTCGTCCGACTCCTTCCCGCCATGCATGTGGGCAAACAACGGTGTCCAGACAGCATGTGCGGCCCAAGTGGGGTTCTCAACAAATCTTCGTTGGATAAGTGAGTGCGATCACATTTGGATTTGCAAAACCCCTTCTCCTCTCCATGCTCCTTGACCGTGCACTTCAATACTGAAGCTTTTCCCACAACTATTGCTTCTACAACGGGCTTTAAGAACTCTTTGGGAAGTTAACCATCTACATTATGATTTTCTCTCCGTATTCCTGTTGTAACCACCCTAACCTTCCAAGAAGCCAGGGGCAGCACTGGCTGAGGACAGAGAAGCTTGAGGAAGACATGGGTGGGGTGCGGTGAAGGGAAAGCACATGAATACATCTGAGCACATTTTCCTGTTATATAATATCTTATTATAGGTAATGTGTGTGTTATATAATCATATAATATATATTTTATATACTAATATATATTAGTATAAAATAAGCATATATACATGTATATTATATATTATATAATACATATACTATATTGCATATACATATATTTTATATAATTGTATGTATAACATATCTAATAACTGTCTTATATTTATTATACTTTGGTATATGCTGTATTATTACTAACCCAAGGATGCTAGTGAAGATGTCACCCCACCGCCTGCAATTTGGGGAAATACCTCCAACGCGAACATCCCAGAGGGCAGAGTCTGTGCTGGCCCCTATTTTAATCCCCAGCACTTGTGTGGGGGCTGTTTGCTCACCTGAGATTAGGGACAGAAAAATCAACTGATAAAATAATTCTGAGTTGTCATTCTTCTTGGCCATCAGCTCTGTGTCTGCCACAGGACAAGGACTGGTTGGAGGAATAGATCCCAGCTGCCGAGGTGAGCAGGAGACACGCCTGTACCAGGACATACAGGGCCTGGTTTCCAAGCTACGTGATTCTTAGAAGTCACTTGATCTTCCCGAGTCTCAGGTTCCTCATCTATAAAATGACTGCAAGAACAGACTGGGTGGCTGAGACATTTTCTTAGTAAGGTGACCCTCCTGGCTTTATCCTGGTGCCCGCCTTTCAGGGCCTGTGACGGGACAGAGGGTAGGAGTGCGGCACACACAGTTTTCTTGGTCCCCTCAGGTCACATGTTCCCCCACTGACCCAAGTCTAGTAAAGGCTCCTTACAGACCAGACATCCTGTGACACTGCGCAGCAGTGAGCAGGGACATTGGAAATTCAGTCTCGCACTGTCAAGCTTCTAACAGCATCTGTGAGCCTTTTGCACAGATGGACAGGGTCCCCTGAGGACAGCCGTGGTCCCTGCCTGCACTTTGTAGTCAACTCCTCTGTGGGCTGAGCAGGCAGATGGCAGCACCCCAGGCCCCCACTCTCCACCCTGTCGCCAGGGTGATGGGGAGAGACAGGATAAAGTAGGTATCTAGCGCTCTCAGGCCCATTAGTTGCTAAGTTAGAAATCACCCACCTGCTGGAGCTGGACACGCAGGGGACACCAAGGACCCTGCAAGGACAGCTTCCTTGAAGCAGTTTTGGAGGGCTTCGAGTGGGCTGGTCTTGTCTGTCCCTGCTGTGTCTGTCCCCAGCTCACTGAGAAGTGACTAGCCAGGCCTGAAGGGAAAGTCTGGCTGGCGAGACTCACCCCACAACTCCTGGCTATCCTCCTATCACAGTCTTCTATGACGGGGTCGCATAGCCCACCACCCATGCCTCTTCATCTCGCCCACTTGCCAGCCACAGGCTCTAGAATTTGACAAAAGCCATGATAACATATGTAGGCTGCTTTGGGGAGAGATCTCAGGCTGTACCAGGAATACTTCCTGGAGAAGGGGGTGTCCTCTGGGATTGGTTTGTGGGGCTGCAGAAAGGAAGCGCTGAGGATTGTGAGGCTGTTTCCTGGGCCTGTGGAGAAGGTCTCGCTAGATTAGCGATGTCTGTTAAAGAGAAAGGATCATAACAGGACTGCCAAATATTTACTGACTCTGGATGAGGACCTAGTGTCAATCAGGTTGTCAGATTTTTTCAAGAACTGACAAATGGAACTCAGGTTATTTTGATTATAGCAAACATTTATTGATTAATACAAGAGTGTGTCAGGCATAACCCTAGATGATTTCACAACAACCCTTTGAGGTAAGAACTATTTCTATCTCTATTTTCTAGATGAGGAAGTTGAAACCCAGAGTGCTTGCCCATAATCACAGCCATCAAATGTCAGCACTGGAAGGAAACATAGTGCTGGTTAAAAACCTGTCTTTTACAGACAAGGAAAAAAAAGAAGCCCTGGAAAAAGAAGGGTTTGGCCCAAGGTCATTCGGAGCTAGAAAGTGGATGGTGAAGGTGAGGGAAAGTCTCCCAAGACACTGGGCTTGGAGGATGGACGTGGGAAGCTAGGTCCTATGAGGAGAACCAGGCACTTAATTAGAGCAGGAGAGGTAAGTAAGTCAAAGGCCACTAATTGTCCCCAATATCCATTTTCTCTTCTTCATTTGAATAATAAATCTTGCTAGATGTAAACTGGGTATATAGGGTTGCATTCTAGAAACTTTTCCCAGGTGCCTTGGAAGGAGGTGTGTCCACGTGACAAAGTTCAGGCTGATGGATGTGAAAAACAAAAACAAAAACAAAACCCACCTCTAGGTCACCTTCCTAAAGACCACCTGTGACCTTCAAGCTCCACATCCTTCCTGGCCTCTGAGAAATGGGGACATATGGGACACTCGCCTGGACACAGCTCAATGTGGGGACCTCATATGGAGGGCAGCAGGGCTGTCCCTCTCCTGTCCTATCCTATCCCTGCTGATCTATGGTGCAGAATTGTCTTTCTGGGAGAAGAGAGCCCTGCAGGTGCTGCACAGGTGATGAACGATCCCAGCTGTGCATCCAGCTCAGCAGACACCTGTGCTTCTTCTGCTCTGAACTAGCTCCATGAACCCCAGAAACAAGAGCCCAGGAACCTAATCCCATCACACACTAGAAGGTGAGAGACTTTGGAGAAAGCAGTAACAAGCACCACAGTTTACACTGTCGTTCTGCTCTGGGCCAGCTCCACGAGGTACCGAAGCCACAGTCCCTAGCCCACAGCTCCCAGGGGCTGGCTCACAGCCTGCTGCGGGAGCAGAAAGGCCTCTTGGGTTCCAGAGCCCTCCACGTCCCCTGCTGTGCCCCCAGAAGCTCCAGCCTGACAGCAGGACTCTGCTCCTGGCCTTGCCTTCCCATCACCCAAGCAGGCTGACAGCGCAGATGCCCTGCCCTGTGACGGATGCCTAGATGAAGAGAAGGCCACATGGGCACAAATGGCACAGGCCCCTCCTGGGGTGGCCCTCCTGGGGCTTGGTCAGCTCCCGTCCCTGGTCCAGTTGCTGTAAACTTGCTTCTCGGGTTTCTCAGTTGCATGTGTTCCAGTTCCAGTTCACGAGTACTGATGGAGCCCCTGTCTCATGTCAGGCAATTCTGGGGTCTTTGGGGCAGTAGGAGTGAATGAAGCACAACTTCTGCTCATGCTGGGGCTCTCCATCTAGAGGGCTGGAAACAGGCCCCCAGTGATCTAGCCAAGGCAAAACAGGAAGCAAGCCTCTGCTTCTGCTTAGACATCCTGAGGAAGGAGCCATGATCTCTGCCTGCTTGAGGAGAGGTGGTGGGAGGTTGCTGGGGAGATTTGCTGAAGTGCTGACAGATGCGCGAGACCCAGAATGAGGAGCAGCTCCGGAAGGGCTGCTTGAGAAGAAGCACAGGCAGGAGCACAAATGCCAGGCTCTGTGTCACCTGGGCAGAGCCAAGGGAGCAGGGCCAGCTGACTGCCAACGAAGCTCCTCTTTCCTCACTTACGGAGGGCGTCCTACCCCTGGGCCCTGAAACAAGGTCTGGGAAGAGCTCCCAGTTCTCTGGCTGTTGACCTTGGAGAGTCACTTATCTCTGGGCCTCGGGGCCTCTTCATGAATGAGGGAGTCCGGCTGTGGGCTGCCGTCAGCCAGAAGAGGAGGAAACTGCATGTGAGAGGAGCGTCTGTTGTTTTGGGGGCTCCAGTGCCAGCTTCTGTTTGCCCCAAGGGACTCTGGCACCTGTTGAGCATGGCTGGTTCCTGAAGTCCCACCCCAGGGGAATGGGCTCCTATCCTCTCTCAAGGTGAAGTGATGATGTCAGTCAGGCCCCTGTGGACATTCCCACTGGTTCTTCCTCCTCTTCCTGGGCACAGATGACAGGTACCCTGGCAGCTGTGGAGAGAAAGGGCTTTTGCTTGGGGCTGGGGGTGTGGGGGTTGGGAGGGGCTCGGTTTTATTTGTTGACTATAAAAATGTCAGCTCCTCTGGGCAGCTTCTTGAATCAATATTTGCTGTTCTGAGGCTGAGTTCAAATGCGTAGTAATCCATTCGGCCTGGCTTCTTCCTCTCTCACCTGGGTGAGGACTCACACCCACAGTACTTGGCAGGGCCCCTCTGCCCTGATGGGGAGCCTGCCCCGGTCCTACCACCCGCTCCTGCAAAGAGGCTGCCCCCAGAGGTCTGTGGCCCAAAGAGAGGCCCTAGAAGGAAGGTTTCAGAAGAGTTTCTCTGAGTTTCATTCTGTCCATCTGAAAAATGAGCAGAATAGTGACACCGACTCCCAGGATGCTGTGTGCTCACATACAAGAAGGAACACTCGAGGCTTCCATCAGTGGTCAAGCCGTGCAGCCTCACAACATTGACAGCAATAATGAAAGCCATTCCAGATGTTGCTATTGGGAGGAGCTCTCCTCTAACCCAGTGGCAGTGGTAGTGATCTGTGAATACAGATTCCAGAAAGCTTTTCCTGGGAACCTCTGCACAACTTCTAGCTCTCAATCCGAGCAGCCACCACCTTAGGCCTCTTTCTAGTAAAAGGCCTGTGGAATGTTAGTGGAGAAGCTTGGGGCTCTGGAGGGAGATGTATCCATGAGCCTCCCACCTAGTGCTCTGTGACTTCTGGCCAGTTACTTAACCTCTCTGAAGCGCAGGTCCTCATCTGCAAAATGGGACAAGCTTACCCTGCAGAGTTGCTGTGGGACTTAGAGATCAAGCACCTAAAGCTCCCAGCAGGTCAGTCAGCACTGACTGGATGAATCACGTGTGTTCATCTTGCTCTCCCACAGTTGGTGCCTCCAGATCTAACATAGTTTGCTCCCTCACACTTGGGCCCATGCACTGGGAAGCATCAACCTGACAAACCACGAGGCCGCCTTGCTTCCAGAGGGAAGCATCCTCTAGAGAGGCTACTTTCAAGTCACTCTGCTCCCCACCTTTGGCTCCTGATATGGCTTGGCTGCCAGAGTTGGCAATCAGCTTGCTACATGCAGGGTGCAGCAAGGAGTCACCCCACTGTAGCAGTTGAAGTCTGGTGTCTGATGCCAAGAGTGGCTTTGGGGTGAGGGGTGCAGACTTGGTCTAACTCACACAGCACCAGCCCAGGGCTCCTGAGCATCACTGCAGATGGACAAGGGACCCCAAGATCCTTCCTCCCACCACTGTTGGCCGAGAAGTTCTGACAAGGTGGCCACTCCTCAGAGAGGTATCCTGTGTGCTACAGAGCAATAGTAAAGCCTTATCTTAACCCAAACCAAAGGGCAGACATAGAGACCTGAACACTTCCCCACCCCAGAGGACATTCTGAAAGCCTCCTATTCTGAGACGGGCCCAGGCCCAGCTCCACTGCAGTGATGCCCAGTGCAGCCTCCGGTTGGGCTGCTCATGAGCCTGGGAGAGGGGGCCAAGCTCCTGTCTCCAAACTATCTGTGGCCCAGCCCAGCAGTGAGCCCCTGAACTTCTTCACTGGCACCCAGGAAGTCACCAAAGAGAAAGTTTCTCTCTTTAACACACACAAAAAATGTGTATAAAAAAAGGGTGTCGGAGAACACGAAATCTCTAATCAGGAAAAGCATCTGCACCCCTATGTTCAAGCACAGTTCACAATTGCCAAGACACGAAAACCATCTAAATGCCTATCTTGAGATGACTGGATAAAGGAGCTGTGTTATATATACTCAATGGAATTCTATGCAGCTCCTAAAAGACAAAATCGTGCCCTTTGCCACAATCTGGATGGAGCTGGTGGGGATCATAAATAAGTCAGAAAGAGGAGTACAGGATGGCTTCACTCATATGTGGAATATAAAGACAAAAACAAAATGCCAACAAAAGTCACAGGAAGTAAGACTATGTTTACCAGGTGGGTGGGAGATGGGAGGGAAGCAAGAGGGAACGAGGTGGGGGTAAAGGGCGCTGAACTCTAGTGGCGGGTGTGGTGTGAAATACACACAGAGGTGTAATGAAATATCCTAAAATGCACATAACCATGTAAACAAAACAAAGAATACAATTGCTGTTTTAGTGAGTGAAGTGTTTAGGGAGTGAAGTGTTCCTGGGATGGCAGGGCTGACACAGCCACAGCAGGCTGTCCCTCGTCCTCTCTCTGCTGGAGGTGAGAGCAATTTGCCCAGCGGTTCCCACTGTCCCTGGCATAATTGCCAAGAGAAGCCCAGTATAAGAATGAGGAAGGAGAGGGGGAGCCAGCTAGTGAGATGAAATGTCTTCAACAGTGGTTCTTTGAATGAAGTCCGGGGCCAGCAGCATCCTGGAAGCACAGCCTGGCTTCTATGCTGGGCATGCAGGTCCCTGGCCCACCGCAGACAACCGCATCAGATCTTTGAGGTAAGGTCCAGGGATCTGTGTGTTGAGCAAGCACCCTGGGGATTCTGATGAACCTCAAAGTTTACAGAAAAAACTCCCATACTTGCTCTGAGAGCATTTGAGTTTGTTTTAACTGTGGTTTAATTTGCATGCAAATACTGAAGCTTGTCGGTATTAACACCTGCATATCGGGACACAGGACACTTCTGCCACTCCAGAAACTTGTGCCCCTTCCTCATCAATTTCACCTCCGAACCAGCCCTGATCTGATTTCTATCACTATTCGTTTTCTCTCTTCTCAGATTTTATGGGATTGAGTTCACATAACGTGTACTTTGGTGTTCAGTTTCTTTCACTCAGTATATTTTAAAAACATGTATTGAAATAACATTGGTTTATAACATGATATGAGTTTCAGGTATGCGTCATTGTAAATCAACATCTGCACATGTGACTTTAAGTTCTTTACTGTAGTTTCCATCTTTTTTTTCTCTCTCTCTCTGAACTTCAGATGATCTATTTTTGATTAACTTGTCTTCCTGGTGATGAATTAATTCTCTCTTCTACTATGTATAATCTGCAGTTAAAGCCATCAATGGAACATTTCATTTTTAATATTTTTTTTAGTCTTATCATTTCCACTTGGCTCTTTTTATGGGATTCAATTCACTGATGAAATTCTTATAATCTCTTCTTAAAAATATCAAACAATTATTTGAAAAATGTGCCTGGTAACGCAAATATCTGGATCGTCCGTATAACTATTTATAAGTTCTTTTTCTTCTCTTGGTTTTTAATTATGATGTTGAGTTTTCTCTCTCTCCTGGTATTGGATGACCCCGACTCTTGTGTACGGAATGCTAAAGAGAGGATCTGAAGCCCTGGCTGATGTTACATTCTTCCAGAAAGGAGTTAGTCTTGCTTTCTGGCAGTGAAAGAGGAGGGGCAGACCACAGTGCCCCGAGGGAACCACTTTGCTTCCAGGCTGGGTTCATATTTGGGAACAGTGTCTGTTTCTAGCTCGCTCTGACTCTTAGACTGTAACTGTTGGGAGTCCTAATGGGAAGGCTGGGGTGTTGGGCAATCCTCTTCTTGATGATTCTAGGACTCAAATTTTTGTTTCCTCTGCTTCTTTAGACTAGAATCTCTTGTCAGCCTGCTTAGTTTCTTAGCCTGGTGCTGTTTCTAGATTGAAAAAAAAAAAGAGCTTCAGAAGAAAACGACTGCTGAGTCTGAGTTCATGTCAGTGTGTCTTTCTTCCCTCTAGGATCTGACCACTCGAGGCCTTGGGAAGCTTGTATCTAACTGCCTGGTGTCCCAAAGGAAATGCTTTTTGTATGCTGGCTCACTTTTATACTTCCTTGGTGGGAGACATGGTCTGCAACAAACCACCCCGCCATCTTTAACTTTAATAACTTTAATAAAGTTATTTGATATACTTACGTCTGTAACCTACACTTGAGTCACCTGGGTGTTCAGAAACAAGCAGAAGGGTTGGGCTGGTAAAGATTGTCACCACAGTGGGTGAGTGGCAGGGAAGCCGGGAAAAGCAGTCTCACCAAGAGAATGGCGAAGCTGATGGAAAGCATGTTCACAGAAAAGAAAATCCATCTTTAGATTGACAGTAAAGAAATCACAGTGAGGATAAGTGATTTAGAATCACAAGCATAAAGTGTGTGTGCATTTTTAAGTTGTGTATTAAGAATGCAATCATGGTGTGCCCTGGGGGCTCAGGTGCTAGGCTGGCAGCTGTGAAGCCAGAGACCCAGGTTCTCAGTCTGGGGCTGGAGGGAAAACCAAAAATAAAAACCAAACCAATTAAATAAAAGTACTTTTTCTCCTTCTTTCTTTCCTTCCTTCCTTCCTTCCTTCCTTCCTTCCTTATGCTTCTTCCTCATCTCCCTTCCTTCCTCTCCCCCCACCCCCCCAAAACACAAGAATGTAACTATAACAGTATATTTTAACAGTTACAGGCTGAGGCAAAAAGATAGTGGCCATTTTTATCCTTCTTCAGCTAAAGAGAAAGCTATGTGACTTTGGAATTTTTTATTTACTTATATTAGATGGTCAAAGAGATGGAATAACAGTTATTACATATTAAAAGATGGCCTGATTGGTTTTTCTTTTTAAAGAAAGGAAAGAAGGAAGGAAGAAAGAGAGGGAGGGAGAGAGAGACTGAGGGAGGGATGATAAGAAATATTTTTAATTTAATTTCTTTGTTTTATCCCCATCCCCACCCCCAGCCCCGGGTCTCAAACGCAGACTTCGGACCATAGTCCACATCCCATCTATCTCAGCTGCCTGGCCTGCAAGGATGTGCACAAGATGACATCACTCTTAAAAATGACCTAATATTATCTGTGTGGTAATAATACCAAGCTGATGGGATTTTCTCTCATTAAAAGGTTGATAGCAGAAAAATTAATTCATTTGCTTGAATTTGACGGAGAAAGAAAAAAATGATAGATCTTGAGAAGGTAGCATTTTCTTAAATTGTGCCTACTGAAAGATTCTCCTTTAAGCCTTCTCTTAGGAAGATGCTGAAATCAGTGTGCGTGCAATAACATCTAGCTATAGATGGAAATGTATAGATTTTGTTATTCCAAAGTCCAGTTGTGGTATTCTATTTCCACACCTATTTCTCCAAAGAAATCCAGATTCGTATAAGAACCCAAGTCTGAAGTTTCCTTATGAAAACATTCCAGCAATACGAAATTCCCGTTTGAGAGACTGCTTCAATTAAATAGCATCTTCATCAGGAATCCAGTCTTCAAGGAGGAGCTGAAATAGCTGTAAGCAGCCCTCAGTCATTACAGAGAAAAGCGAAGATGGAGAACTAAGGAGCAACGTCTCCATCAGTGGAGTCTTGACCTGGCAAGGAGATACTGAAAACAACTTTTTCCTCCTCCAAACCTCAGTCCAAGTGAGCATTGTTTGTATGACAAATAAAATGAACACAGGTATAACTTGGCAACTTTAAGTGATGACAAATGTTTCTGCACTGGAATACCGATCTTTAAAAACTGACCTCTCTATTGGCATACCCTAGTGGAGTAATGGTTGGGTCAACTGCCTCCAGTGAAAGCTCAGTCCACATACATCCCAAGAACCCAGGTTGGCCTACCAGGTGGAGGAGAACAACTACGATGCATGGCTAAATAAAACAAATTTTTTAAAATGCTCCTTCCTCCTCTCTCTTCCTGCCTGCCTGCCTGCCTATTCAACTTCATTCCTGTCTGCACCTTGCCTTTAAAAAAAGTTGAACTTCATAACTTTAAATAACAAAACTTTGTTAATAAATACACTTAAAAATAAGATTTCTGATTTAGCCATATGTCTCAGAAACTCATTCAATGATGATGATTTTTGACTACAGCCAAATAGAGATTTTAGCTTGGCATTTTGCAATCTCTCTCACCAGATGGTAAAATTTTAAAACATTGCTTGTCTGAAAATGTCTTTGTTTTCAGCTCGTGTTTATAGTTGGGCCAAATGTAAAATTCTAGATTGGAAGTGATTTTCCTGCAAAAGATTAAAAGCTGTGGTTCATATGTATTTGATTCTAGGATTCTATTGAGAAATCAAGATCCAGGAATCTTTGATTCCTGATCTTTTTAATATGATCCTATTCTCTTCCCTTTAGATACATTTTGTATTTTTCTTTTGGTCACAGTGTTCAGAAATGTCGCCAGTTTAGATATGTAGACTGTGTTCATTAGTGTGATGGGCACTCAGAGTCCTTTACATGTGTAAATTCATATTTTTGAGTTCTGGGATGTTTTCTATATCTTTGATGGTTTCATCTTCTATTTTATCTTTTTGGAAATGACTATGATGTGGATGTTGGTCTTTTTCTCAGAAACTGCCTTCTGCCACTTTGACTTGAGAATCTGTTAAAATTTAAATCCAAGGTTTTGTTTTTGTCTCAAACATTTCTTTTACTGTTGGAAAAACAAATTTCTTTACTTAAAGAAGGAAGGACTGCACTAGGGGTGGGTGGACAGACAGGCTGGGGTTAGCCAGGTTCTCTTTCATGACTTTCTTGTTACCCAAACAAGTTCCCACTTGATAGCAGCAGAAGAAAGTGGCCCCCCAGCCCACAGCCTGCCGCCCATTGTCAGCTGTGGTGTCACTGCTGTGTGAACTTGAGTGACCCCATTGCTGTCTCCTCATCAATAAAAGGAAATATGAACAATAATACCTGCCTGATGAAATAGTATGTCCTCAGATGGTGAGGCGGGAAGAATTTGTGAGAGCAGGGATTTGAAATCAGATAAGCTTTGTTCCCATGGGAGGAATTGTATTGTTCTAACATCGGGATCGACGGATTTAAGAAATCATGTGTGTTGTTCTTTCTCCCCAGTGTTTTCCTACCTTCTGATGCAGCAGAGTGTCCAAAGGCCATTCCAGAGACAGTTTCTACAGGCAAGATTTGATGATAAGGACAGGGACAGTTAAGTGTCACACTAAGGGGTTAAATATTAGAGAGTGACGTGGTCACTCATGTGCTTTAGAGAGATGGGACTAACTGTAAAGCATGAACTGGAGAGGGACACAATGGGAAGCAGAAATAATAATTAGGAAGCTTTGTATAACCTAGGCTGTAAATGAGGAGGGCCTGAGCTGAGGCTGCGAAAGGGACAGGAGAGACAGGCAGGATGGGCTAGGGAGATTTAAAAAACTTCTCAGCTATCCCATGATAAAACCCAAGTGGTCATGCTCTTTAAGTCAAAATGACTGCCTCAGGCCTCTGATCTCAGAGGAAAATGTAAAACCCAACCCAGATCTCAATTCTGAGCTCAACATGAAGGCCCCGGAACTGTCCTTATCATCAAATCTTGGCTTGTATAAATAGCATGTCACTGTTTTATTTTAACCTTGCAAGTTCTGTCTTTCTTTATTGTTGACTTTAATTAAAATTGATGATATGGTGGACCCTGGTGGAGTAGTGGTTAAGCCCTCCACCTCTGCCAAGTGCCATCCACATACATCCCAAGGCCCCGGGTTTATATACTGGGACTGGAGGAACAACCATGGTAAAAAGCTTTATAACCAAATAAATAAATAATTGATGACATTTCCTTTATTTTACTTTCTCTCTACACATTTGGAACATTTGCGTGCTATTTTTATTCTTTTAGTGTTCACTTTCAAAGCTCATCACACTTAACTAACCTGAAGTCTTTTGTTGTTATGGCTGTTAAAGAATTATTTTATTTATTTATTTTAGAAGAAGGAAACGAGCAGAAATAAAGGTAAGCAGGCTGGCAAGCAGACAGAGAGAGGAAGTAATGTTGTTCATGTTGGCGGCTCCCACTGGTCCCTGGCCATGAACCTGGGTCTTTGGACTTTCACGTGGCCTATGCTTTGCAGAGATACAGACTTGACTAGTATGCCCCATTAACCTGAAGTCATAATGATGAACTATGTCTTATTTCTCCTCCTAGACATTTAGCTCCATTTCTTCCCCTTCTAAACTCAGTGTTGTTTAAAATACTCTTTAACCCAGCAAAGAAATCTTTGAGTTATTTGATACAGTTGTATGTATTTGCTTACCCGTTTCTCTTGTCGATCACACCGTCCTGTTGGCACCATTTTCTTCTTTGATGTTTATTCTGTAGATCATTCTCTTGGTGGTTCTCTTAATTTTGCTTTTTGTAAATATTTTGTCATTATTCTTAAACAACCCTTTTTTAAGGAAAGGTGCAGGCAAAATGAAGGCAAGTGAGCAGGCAGGAAGAGAGAGGTGAAAGGAACATTAACTTAATTTTCTTTAGTTATTGGCTGTTCCCAGTACCGGATCTTGAATGCAGTTTTGGGATGTATGTGGACTGTGCTGGCCGGAGATGACCAACTTGTCATCTAAGCCACCAGGGTGCACCCAAAGCATACTTTTATTGAGTACATAAATCTAGGTTGACATTGTACGCAAATGTCAAAGCATGGATTTGTTTTTCTTTTTCTTGGTTAGGATGTATTATGCTTCCTGGATCTGTGGGTTTACCTGTGTTCATCATTATGTTAGAAACTCCTTAATCTCAACTCTTCTCCATTTCAGAATTCCATCAGATTTCTCAGGCCTTCTCCTCTCTCTCTGAAAAATATCTGTCCAATCTAAACACTTAACTTCTCCATCATTTTTCCATATTCTAATTTTTTTTGCTGAGTTCTAAATAAATGCCCTCTCAATGTTCTAATTTTCTGTGTAATGCATTCAATGTAATTACGTTTTTTCATTCCTAGAATTTTCATTTGCTTCTTTAAATCTGTCCATCATTTTTGTTGGCTTTCTGTAATACACATATCTCTGCAATTGCATCCTTACTGGGGATAAGGCTCAAAGAAGAGTTCATAAAGGAAAATGTTAAATACTCAGAACTAAATGATATAATCATCATATATCAAAGCTTGTGGAATGGAGCATATGTAATATTTAGAAACTAAATATTTGCATCAGAAAAGAAGAAAAATTGAACATCCAGTATGTTTCCACCTTCACATATTGGAAAAAGAATGATAATAAGGTAGAAAGAAAGAAAGAATAAAGAAGGCAAATGCAGACATTAATGAAACAGAAAACAAAGAAAAAGAGAATTGGTAGTTAAAAGGTGATTCTTTTGAAAGAATAATCTCTACTCCCCATCTTCACAGCACAGTTGGCTTTTATTCTCAGTATTCTACTGATGCTTCTCCAGCAGAGGAAGTTCTACTCACACCCTGCATACCCAAGCCTGCGGGAACTCTGGTTAGTGCTCATCAGATTTTCTGGGTGGCAGTGGGTATTTCTGACTGCTCCCTGAAGTTTAGCTCTAAGTAGTCCAACTCGTTGCTCAGTGTATCCACTCAGATATCTAATAAGCCTTTCATACTCGCTATGCCCACACTTGACCTCCTGAAGTCTCCCCACCCAGCCTCACTCTTCGTGTTACTGCCATCTAGCAGAAATATCAACCACTTTTTGTTTCTCCAACTGAAAATATTCCAGACATTTCCCTTGCTTCCTCTCTTGACCTTTTAAAATTTATGCTCAATTACCATGTGATGTCTTAAAAACAGGAACCAGATCATCAGAGGCCAGTTCAAACCGTCAGGTGTCTTCCCAGCACCCTCAGAATGATCCAAACCCCTGCATGGGTCCCTCCTGCCCTGGCCCCACTTGCATCTCCATATTGTTTTCTATCCATTCTTCTGCTTATGCATGTGTGCTCCCACATCCTGGCTGCTGAACGAGTTTCTGCCTCAGAGCCTTTGAGCTTGCTCTTCCCCTCCCTGGAATATTATCCCCGCAGAGTCCCCGATGTCACTGCTTTCAGATCTTTGCTCACATGTCTTCACCTCAGAGAAGCTTTTTCTCTTGCTGTGTTGAAATGGAGCACACACGGTCTTTGTCCCCTTCTCTTTAACTTACAACGCTGATCATCATTGACATGTCGATGTATTTTTTCATTCATGTTTGGTATTTGTCACCCCTCCTCATCTACTGACATGGACAAAAATTGTTGGGATCTTACCTATCACTGATCCCCATGTCCAACACAGCAAGGGTTATCTTGGAGCTTAATCAATGTTTGGTGACTATCAGAATGAAAAATTCAGCAGACCTGGTCGAGGAAAGAAAAAGAGAGACAGAGAGACAGAAAGGAACACAGAGTAAGGAGGGTTGCTTTAACTCCTCAGTGTTAAAACTTTCTAAATTTCCAGTCATGTGACCCTACTGTGCCCACACCACCCTGCTTTTTATGCAGTGTACCCCACCTGAAAGTTGACTGCCAGTTTTGAGAAGAGGGGTTCCAAGCCTTCCCCCAGTCCTGCATCTATCATCTCACACATGCTCACTTTGTTGTTGATTTGAATTAGATCTAGATTGTTTGCATAACTGTAATTGAACATGCCTTTATCTTCGTTGAGCCATTTTCTCCCAAACAGACCAGTTTTTTAAATTATTGACAAAAAACTGAGTTGTGATGAAGCCCTTTCCAGGGCAATTTTCCTGATTCAAAGCATCTGGAGAGCAAAGTAGAAATGACAATGAAGCACTAGGTTCTTGAGGGTGGGGACTAAATGTAACTAATCTTTGCAAACCCTTCAGGAACTTAGCACTAATGATTGCAGAATGTGCTTTATAAACAAACAAATGCCGTATGAATGAATTTCTAAAAGCCTCCCCCTCCCCCCTTTTTTGTTGTGTTTTCCTCATTTGCAAATTGTCTCAAGGATGGTCTGTGGAACCCCTATAAGCTAGCTATATATATATATATATATATATATATATATATGTATTTATATTAAATTCTAGTTTCATTTAAGAGGTGGTTTATTTATTTATTTATTTATTTAAAGAAAGGTGCAGGTAAGAGTGAAGGTGAGCAAGTAGGCAGGAAGAGAGAGGAGGAAGAAACGTTTTATTTATTTTACTTAGCTTTTCATCTCGGCTGCTCCCCCTACGCCAGTCCCAGCCCTGGTGGAACCTTATCCTTGGGATGTTTGTGGACGGTGTTCTCAGCTGTAGGCAGCAGACCAAACCACTACTCCACAAGGCACACCAAGGCTGTTGGGTCCCAAGGCCAAGCAGGTGAGAGCTGAGAGAGAAACCGCACACTGTGCTAAGATGTGCAAGGCGCCTTTGCCTTTGTGTCCTCTGCTCTCCTGATGGTGCTGGGACATCAGGAACTGCATTAATCCGGGTCTTTCCCAGCACCTACTGGCTCCTGGAGAGGCCAAGAAGGACTTCCTGCTCTTAGTTTTCAAGACCCTTTGCTGGCCCCTGAGCAGAAGCTCTGGGTGAATGCCAGGGGGACACCTCTCCGGGTGCTCAGTGAGCTGGGTGCGCGCTCGGCCTGAGCTGGGCTGGGCTGACAGTGCAGGAGGAGGAAGAAGGAAGGGACGAGAGTAATCAAGGAGTACCCTGTGCCCTTTCAATCAGAGATGTCTGCCAAGTGGAAAAATACCCAGCCCGCACAGTGTTTCATTTGGCATTTCTTAGAAACCTTTCATTCCAGGGGTAAAATGAAGCGGCCGTCTCTGCGGGAACCTGGTGTGAGCCGCCCCTCGGCCCTCCACACACCGGCTGCCATTTCCCAGTATTTGATCTAAAGAGGACTGGGGCCCAGGATGCCGGGGGGAAGTCACATAATTGTGTCATAATGGTGCCCTTTTCACGAGAGTCTCCTCGACAGGTGCCCGGGAAGCTTCCAGCAGTCCCGCGTTCTTATTCCCAAGCCCTTCAGGGAGGGGTCCATGGACAGCGCGCGGGCTGCAGCCCAGGCAGAGGGCAACCCCAGGGTCATGGGCACCCTCAGCCACCCCCTGCAACTGGGGCCAGAAGGAGGGAGCAGGCCAGGCTTCTGAGAGCTCGGTTCCCCCGCCTGGGACCCCCTTGTTTCTCCAGAGTCTCAGGGGTACTCACCGTGCCCTGGCATCCAGCGCGGACCAGGATGTGGAAGCAGGGGCCACCTGGGAAAGAAACTACAGAGTGCTCGTAATTTTTTTAGTGGGTCCTGGCTCACGGGGAAAGCTGGCTTCATACTGTAAAACGAAGTGACCGGAGCTGGGCCCAAGGCGGACACACAGCGGCGGTTGGAGGTGCTGCCTGCCGCAGGGTCGGGCATGCACGCCCCTGGTCCCGTGACCGTGAGGGGTCTGTGGCCTCTGATTCAGTGTCCTCATCTGAAATCGAGGGCGATAGAGCACCTACCTCATGCTCTGTTAGGAAGATTACATAAGATGTGGTGACATGATTAGCAGGGGGCCTGGCATTTTAGAAGGGCTTGGAATACAAGGATGTCATTGTTCAGCTGAGTGACAGAGGCCCGCGTTTTAGAGGCTGTTATCGTCTGTACAGGAAGTGCGGCGGTCGCCCTCCACCTGTGAGAGACACAGAAGGCCCGGAGGGGTGAGTGGGTTGGGGGTGAGCGAAGCCCTTTCTCTCCTGCCCGGCTCGGTCTCGGCAGACAGCTGTCGGGACGGCAAGGACAGTCTGAGCCCCAGCGGGTCCGGTCTGGGGATGCCATGTGAGACAAGCTATTTCATCTTCCCAAGCACGCTGTGAGAGGGTTATCATGAACCCATTTTCCAGGTGGGAAACTGAGGCTGGGAGGCTGTTAGATGGTGACTTGTGGTCAACCAGTGAATACGCAACAGACTTGGCATTTGAACGCCGAGCATGTGACTTTATAGAAACATCTGTCGTGTGTATGTTTGCTGCTCGCTGGTATCTGGCAGTCTTCTAAGTTTGAGGGCCTCCCTTACCACGTGTGCCTCTGTGGACAGAAAGCGCCCTGCTCACCAGAATGAGCAGCTGAACTCCCCTCCCCACTGGTCACCCAAATGCGAACTTCAAGCCTCAAATGTGACTGCAAAAAATGGGACACTGAGACCGGGTCTGCGGTTCAACAATGGAGGGCCAAGGGTTTCTACGAACTGGCTGGTGGAACCCAGCTTCTAAACATTCTGCAAGCCAGGCCTCTGTGGATGGCCTGAAATGCCACTTCTCCCTGTCATCCAACCCTCACCCACACAGCTGTAGAAGGTTCCTGTTCCTTGAGGGACGCGGACAGACAGACACAGGCCCAGAGCCACGACGGGCCGCCCCTCGGTGTCCTGGTCTACCTTGCCTGGAAGAAGATGGGCGCTGCTTCAGGCCCTAAGTGCAGAATAGAGTTAGTTGGCTCCGTTTGACCTGCTCTTTTCGGGCTTGAAATGTCCTCCGAAAAGCACAGCAGTACTGGAATTCCCGCAGACCCCCGTCAGCAGAGCTGGGCTGCCACCAGCAGGTTGACCTGGAGGCCAGTCCAAGACATCAGCCCTACCGTGAACAGCCCCCTCTACGGTCACAGTGACACCCCCGCCCTTTCTTACATCCTTCTTTCACAGGTGTTGCTTCACCTTCATCCTGAGTGCCCCATGTGCTCTTTGTCCCTCTGCCTCCTAGGACCCCCTTTATATCCCTTCCTGTCAGCCAGGGAGCTGCACATCTGGCACTGGTAAAGTGGGAGGTGTGACAGGGAAAGTGATGGGATGAGGCCAGAGACGTGACCTGGTGAGATCAGAGAGGCTCGTGCGCTCTCCTGAAGGTGAGCACTCAGTTGTGAGAACAGGGAGCCTCTGGGCTTCCATGTCAGATACAAGGCCCTGGCCCTGGGGTGGGAGGCTGAGCTGCTACCAACCCGCGGTTCCCAGAGAGCAAGGCCACACTGTGAGGCTCTGAGACCAGCGTGCGGAGTCCCTGGAGGGCGCCATCGTCTCCCACCCCAGCCTTGCCTGTTCTCCCTCCTCGTCTGGGGCATTCCTTTTGCCACATTGCTTTTCTTGCCAATATCATCATCCGGCTAATAAAGATTCTGGGCCACAAGTAGGAACTGACAAAAATAAATTTATTCTTTGGCCAAAGAGGGGGAAAAGAGCTCATGTTCTAAATGTTTTCCCCACTTGGGACACATGGGGACTAGATTACACGCGTTCTGCAAAGAAAAGGGAGGAAAGGGGTGGGACTTGGTTCCCTGACCTTTGCGGACTTCCAGAAGAGTGGTGGAGCATTCCAGGAACAAGGAATCATGCCTATACTTTGTCCTAATTTGGTCTGGATCAGAGCTATCATGGCGGAGGGGTGGGAGCTGAGTGCATCGTTCTTCCTGACCCTGTCTCATGCTCACCTCCTGCTGTCTGTCTAGCTGGTCCCCACAGTTCTAAACGCGCACATTCCAGAGGACACAGTCCAGCTGCCATCATTTTCCAATCAGTGGTTTCTGAATTCCATGGCTTCTGTAAATCTGGCCAGTTAAATGGCTCTGGTGATAAAAATAAGCACAAATGAGCCAGCCAAAAGTTAGCTTCGGTTTAACCATTTTGAGGAAATGACCAAAAGCCAGGTTACCCTTTCTGCTTCTCAAGGTAGATGAGAGGAACAAAGGATCCCACCTCCAGGTCACCTGTGTATTTACACTTGGGCTTTTGGGGACAATTGTCTGAATTCCCTTCCTGGGCCTGACTTGTAAGACAGAGGCGCTGTCTGGGTCCCCTCCCTACTGCGCTGTGGGGGGCACCTGGAAGGTCCCTTCCCTGCACATAGATCTAGGGGAGCACGAAGGCCGGGAATCCAAGTGGGCAACTCACTTTGATGCTGCTTCCAGCACAGTGAAGGGACTCAGTGTCCCGCCGGAAGGCTCTCCCGCATTACCACATGTCCTGGGTCACAGGTTGCTTTGAGTGCTGGACTGACAATCTTTGGCTTTGCTCCTGGACTTTAGTCTGATGGTCTCTCCCTAGCTATTAGTTCTTAAGAGCTTTAGAAAAAGATGATCCTTTTCTTTTAAATTCTGATTTGGATTTTTAAATTGTTCCCAGGGGGAGAGGCGGGTAGAAATTCCACAGGCAACATTATCCATTGGGTTTAGTGGATGACAAAATTGGGGAGTTTCCCTCGTCCTTCCTTCATATTCCCACTTTCCTAGGAAATGGTGAAGTCTTCTCCTTTCTCCTTAAATCCCAACACCTCCTCCCCTTTCTGGATCCTAATGAATAATCTTGCTTCCTGTTTCACTGAGAAAGCCAAAACAATTGAAGATAACTCCCCCAGGCTCCCACCTTCCCCTCTTCTGTGCCCTGCTAGTCCCTCGTCTTCCACTCTCCCTCCCTTACAGGAATGAACTCCCCGAAGGCTCTGGCCTCCTCCTGCACACTGGAACACACTGCCACCCAGGGACAAGCTCCAGCACCCTCTTCCTCTGGCCACAGGAAAGGTCCTCTCTCTACTGAGTCATTCCCATCAGAACATAAAAATGTGTGATGGCTTCTCTGACAAGGAAATCCTCTTCTTGCTTTCATGTCTCTTGTGAAAGAGACCTGTTCTTCTGATCTTCAGTGCAGAAAAACTCCTTTAAAGTGCGGTTGACTGTCTCCACCTCTTCCCCTCCCATTTCTTCTTGAACCTTTTCTGCACCGGCTATTGTCTCCCCCAGTGCCATGCATGGTTTTTGTCAAAGTCACCACTGCTTTCAGTGTTGCCAAGTCCAGTGGTCAGTTCTCAGCAGGCGTTTTACTTGTCCTTTTAGTGACAGGGTCCCTCCGCCTCCTTGTTCAAACACTATCTTCACTTACCTTCTGCTTCCCTTCCCACTTCACTTCTTCTCAGCCCACTGGGATGCCTCAGGGTTTAGCCTTTGAACGATCTATTTTCTCTGTGTCTCTGAAGTGACCTGACTCCCTAGGTGATGTCAAGTCTAAGTGGCTCTGTGCTGATGACTGGCCAAATTGCTATCTCCAGCCCAGACTTCCAAACCCCAGACCGATATAGTTAACTTAATCTCCATGTTTACTTGATGTCTAGTAAAAATTGCAAAATTAGTAGGTTCAAAAACAAGTTCTTAATTGCATCCTCTTAAATCTTCATCTTCCCCATTCAGTGAATGGTAACTCCATTCTGCCAGTTGCTCACGTCAAAAGCTATGGTGTCAACATTGACTTCTCTTTCTTTCATACTTATACTCAATCCAGGAACATATCATGTCCATTTTACCTTCAAAATATAGAACAAATTACTGGCCTCACCACTGGTCTCGGCACCATCATTCCTCACCTTGATTATTTCGATAGCTTCTTACCTGGTCCCCCAACAATCGCTCTCTAAACAGAAGCCAGAGGGACCCCTTCACTAGATAGAGTAGGACCATGTTGGGGCTTCTCTCCTACTTGGTATAAAAGCCGAACTTTCTGCAACAGACACAAGGGCTCGGTGGTGGCCTGGGTCACCTCTCTGGTCACACGCTGTGCTAACCACGAGACAGCTCTACCTGAAAGGATCGGTCGCTATTAGTTGCAATCTCCTCCTTGCTGCAGCGCCTTCAAGGTTTTGTCCCTGTTTGCTGTAGCCAGATTCTTATCCGATAAACTCCTTCCTCAAACTTTAGTCAAATCCTTCTGCTCTGACAGCTCAGGGGAGACTGGTTTGGCTTCCTTTCCACTCTCTCTTCATCACCAAGTGGATCTGAGGCTTCAAAACGTATAATTCTAGCTCCCGAACTCCATTCTTGCTTAGGAAACCTCTCTTCCTGTGCTTCTCAGAAGGTGGGCACTGATCATCAGGGCTCTTTCTCAGCAATCAGGCTGCTGTAATATCTCCTACTTTCCCAGCAGAAACCAGTAGCCCCTCTCTGCTAAGCTCCAGTAGCCTTTGAACATAATTTACTAAGAAATACATTTTTTAGCTAGTCAACTTGTGTTCTTCCAGCTCAGAAGATCCCCGAGTTAAGTATTGTCAATGGCTCTGTATCTCTAGTGACCTGCACACTTCTTGGCAATTAGGTGATCAATACTTGTTGAAAGAAAAAAAATCCAGATGGACTTGGCAGAGTTGTATAAATAACGGCAAACAACTACAATTTGATTGAGAAAATGTAACGTAAAACACGATTCATGGCCATCATTCTACTTGTGCTAAAATCATTTGTAGGGTTCAAACGAGAATTTCTTTAGGTCCATCTTGTGGTAGGAGGCATTTTTTTTTAATCTTAGATAACGCCTATCTGTTACCTCAAGCTTTGTGGGGTATTTTTGGTTTTTGTTTTTAAAGGAAAGGAGGTCATATTTGAAAGGAAATGGGAAAGTCTTTTTTGGGTGACATTTGTCTTCTGCTTAGCAAATATTTCATCACTGACCTGGTTTCAGTGGCCATTAACCCCAGCAGCTGAGTCAAGGCTTTGTCCTTTGGCCAAGGTCAGGGTGTATTGAAGAACGAAAGGGGCTTCACTACATCTCAGGCCACCCCGGCTTCAACCAGCTAGAGTGTGAATGATGAATGAATGCATGATTTACAGACAGATGATAGAAATAGATAATAGCAAACAGACAGATAAAAATGTGAGGTTATCGCCACCTGGTGGCAAAGAGCTCTGGCTTCTTACTACTGAACTGTTTCAAAATACTGCTCTCAGGCTAATTCGTTTCGGAATCAAAGTTTTGATGAGTAGTTTTAAAAGATATTTCCAAGGGTGTCTCTTAACCTCTTTCTAAATATTTTTATATCACATGAGCTCTCTGCTGTGGGCGGACCTTCAGACTTTCAGAGGTGAGAGCCAGTCCTGGGGGCTGGTTGACTGGAGGTCAAAGACCATGCGGACTCAGAGAGGGAAAGGGGCCTCATGGGTTTCAGCAAAATGGACAAGCCCTTCTCAAGTTCCAGGCTGCTCTTCCTTCCCGTGCTTTGGATCTCAGACCTGCTGCTACTTCAGGCATCTTTGCTTATCGAGTAGTTCCTTTCCCCCTTATTTACAAATTCTACTTCCTCTTCAAAATCAGTCCAGGTGCACCCTCACGGCTCAGTGAATAAGGTGCAGGCCATGCAAAGCCCAGAGGACCTGATTCTGAAACCCTGGCCCAGGGGGAAGGAAAAACAAAACAAAAAACCAAATCAAAATGAAACAAATTCAGTTCAAGTGTCAGTTACTTGAAGACTCTTTTTTGATTATCCCCTCCCCTCCCCGACCTATCCTCGGCTTGATTCAATGTTCCTCCTACTGTACCCCTATAATAGCATATCTATTAGAGTATTTACCATAAGCAGGCCAGTTCATGTTCAAGGGAGATTTTATTTTGATTTCTGTACCCTTGAGTCTCATTAGAGCTTCTACCAAACAGTGAAGGTATCTTCAATATAACAGCCATATTAATTATCTCATGATCACATTCACATTTTATAGGTTCCTCGTTTCATAGAAAATAGACTGAGGTCCAGAGAAATTGAGTAACTTGACTAAGGCTTTACACTCAGGGGAAGAAGGACAACAGTTTTGAACTCTGGACCAGTCAGAGATCCCTGTTCTTCCCACCAGGTCTTCTGATGCTCACTGTGCCCACAGCACTGTGGATCCCTCATGTGCACAGAAAGGACACATATGTGCCACGTCCCTTTCATAATGTTTAGACATAGTGTCTGTGGCTTTGATAATCTTTATGGGGTGTTTATTCAACAGGTATTTAGGTTGCTGCTTGGAATAAAAAAATGACTGGGATGCTGTCTGTGTCCTTAAGCAGCTAACAATTCAGTAGAGGAAGGAAAGGCATGTCCACAAATAAATGTGAGACAGAAGATGATGACTCTGAATTGAGTTTTGAACAAGAATGTGGAAGAAATCACTCAAAGATGAGGAAACCAGGGAAGGTTCTTTAAAAGCTTCAGTGTTTCAGAACATACAGCATGAGCAGGAGCTTTACAGAAGATAAAGGTGGTTCCGTTGGGGAGAGTAAAGCTTTATGAAGGTTAACATTTGTAGAGAAATTCATAAGGAATATTAGCAAAAGTATCACCCCTTCTGCCCACTCATCGATATTCTATTCATTACTGGAATGGCAGATGGCGGGGTAAGAAGTAAACCTTTTTCCCCAAAAGGAATAACAGGAACAAAATCTCTAGAAACTGAGCAAAGGCAAACAACAAATCAGGAAGCACTTATTCAAGAAAAAACACTGGGCCGCAGGTAAGAGCAGTGTGCCTGTGACGTTTTAGCTTTGGACTGCTCCCACCCTCTTTCAGCCTCATGGGCAGGACATCTGGGGGGGCTGACTTATTTTGGAGTAGAGTGCAGACAAACTCCATTCCCCGGGGCATTGTTAAAAACAGAAGCAATCTCTGGTACATAATGGGAAAGGTCAATGCAGCTAGTCTGAGGTTTCAGTTCTCACTGGAGTGGGAAGATCTGTCGAACGAGACAAGCACAGTTTACTTGGTCCCATAACCCTGGTGACTTGAAGGGCCTGTTTGCAATAGCAAAACAGAAAATGCACATGATGGGCCAAGGGTAAAGTAAAAATTGGGGAAGGCTTGTGAATTGTCTGAACTTTCAATGTGTTCCCCAACCTACATTCAGGCCCACTGACGAAGGGTAGAAGCCCTTACTGGCTAAAGTATTAGGTACTATAGCTTCTGAAAACTCACTGGCTCACCACTAAGCTATGCTAACATGAGTGGGGAAGGAGGGCGGCTTCCTAGGAAGTCAGATTTTAAAAATACAAATCAGAACTTAGTAGTATAAAATTGAGCATAGGAATTCACCTATTCTCTGGGGAAAAAAAAAAAAAAAAACAAAACAGGAAAAATAGGCACAGAGGCTATAGAGATGCAACAGCTTTCACAACTACAAAGAGTAAGCAAAAGCATCCGGGTTCAGATCTACACCACACATTCAGGACTCAGGACTCGGGACTCGGGACTCGGGCCGCAGCAGAGTGGGTGAAACTGTGGGAAGAAATGGGCCTCCTGGAGAATCGTTCCAAAGCAGTAAAGCGCCTGCCTAGAGGGACCAGGACAGAGGCAGAGAAGACAGTCTTGGGACAGGGCAGAAAGAGAACCAGTGCTCTAGTTGGAGCCCATGCAGTGAACTTATACTGGACATCATCATAACCAGAAGGCAGTTAGGGGACTTTTCCAACCCCACCCCATCCCACCACCATATTACATTGGAGTCTCAGGATTCACTCACTGATATCCTGCCTCCAGGATTAGAGGAAGAAGATATAATCTCCCAGAAAGGACGAATCCTCAACTCTACTGACTAGTGCCACCCTGTGCGTGGAGGCAGAACTTCAGCTTGATTGTCAATTATGGACCAACAACAAGAAATCACGCTACACAACACCATCACTGCAGGGGAAATGAACCCCACATAAATATAAACAGAATGCCAAACAGAGGAAAGACACAGAAATGTGTGCAAAATTATGGATTCAAATAAAAACCCAGGAGAATAAGTGTATACATCAAATGTATGCAAACTACTTGATGAATTTAGGGTAATGGTGATAAACTTACTTGTAGAAATCAAAAAAACAATAGAAGAAATAAAAGAGAATAACAACAAAGAGAAAGAAGAAATGAAGCAAGAAATAAAAGAAATGAAGAATACGATAGCTGTACTAAAGAACTCAATAAAAGGATTCAAGGAT
Organism: Solenodon paradoxus; assembly: GCA_004363575.1. Classification (NCBI taxonomy): domain Eukaryota; kingdom Metazoa; phylum Chordata; class Mammalia; order Eulipotyphla; family Solenodontidae; genus Solenodon; species Solenodon paradoxus. The sequence goes on from RJWH01000959.1 coordinate 483,048, forward strand.
AGGCTAGATGAAGCTTCCAAAAGAATCAGTGAGCTACAAGATAGGGCAGAGGAATGCACTCAAGCAAACAGCAAAGAGATAAAAGAATGCAAAGAAATGAAGACAGCATTCAAGACCTAGCTGAAAACATCAAAAGGAACAACATTCACATCATAGGGGTCCCAGAAGGAGAAGAGCAAGAAAGGGGTATCAGAAACTGTATTTGAAGAAATAATAGCTGAGAACTTCCCACACCTGAAGAATGAAGCTGACTAACAAAGAGTTTCTAAGAAACACAAACAGACCTACACCTAGACATATTCTCATCAAAATGTCAAAAATACAAGGTAAGGAATTTTAAAAGCAGCTAGAGAAAAATGAGTCACATAAAAAGGAGTTCCCATAAGATTGTCAGCAGATTTCTCAACTGAAACAGGCCAGAAGGGAATGGAATGATATATTCGAAGTGCTAAAAGAAAAGAATTTTCAACCAAGAATACTATACCCTTCAAGATTACCATTCAGAATTGAAAATATAATAAAAAAAACTTCTCCAAAGAGCAAAATTTAAAGGAATTCATCATTACAAAACCAGCTCTACAAAAAGTATTAAAGGATGCTCTATGAAGTGTAAAGAAATCCCACTTAAAAACAGCAAGACAGTAAATATAAAAAGTGGGGAGAAAAAGAGAATTAAAATGTGGATGGTTAGAATGGATGTAAGTGTAATCTTCTTTCAAATAAAAATAGGAAATAAACATAGAATTGTTAATGCTAATTTCAGGGTAACCTCAAAATACATGTCCAGGGAAAAAAACAAAGAAAGCAAAAAGGGAAACCAATAAAAACATAACTATACCCAGCCCACCTAAGAGAAAGAGAAGAATAAAGGCATTGCCTGGAATAACACAAAGAAAACATTTTACAAAATGACAGTAAGTAGCTACATATCAATAATCACCCTACATGTTAATAGACTGAACTCACCAAACAATGTGGAGTGGTTGAATGAATTAAAATGAATTAAAAACCCAACCTTCTGCTGCATTGAGGAAACACACTTTCTTTCAAAAGATAAAAAAAGGCTCAAAGGCAATGGCTGGAAGAAAATCCTATAGTCGAATGGCAACCAGAATAGACTTCCAACTAAAAAGCATATGGACGTTATATCATGATTAAAAAGTCAAAGCAGGAAGAAGATGTAATTTTTTTAACATATGTGCACCAAATGAATGAGCACCAAAATACATCAAGCATTATTAGAACTGATGAGAGACAGAGACAGCAACACAATAATAGTAGAAGACTCAACACCCCACTTACAACAATGGACAGATCAACCAAGTAGAAAATCAACAGGAAAATAGCTTCTTTAAATGACCATTTAAAACAATTAGTTCTAATAGACATATAGCAAACAATGTATCCAATGACTATAGATTTCACTTTCAAGTGTGCATGGAACATTCTCAAGGATAGATAATATGTTGATTACATGTCTCAACAAAGATTGAAAACATACCAAGAATCATCTCTAACCAGTGTCTTAAAACTGGAAATCAACCACAAAAGAAAAGCTGAAAGACCCCAAATTAATTGGAGACTGAACAATATGCTTCTGAATGACTCTTGGAGAAGAGAATAAATCAAAAGAGTATTTCAAAAAATACTTAGAGACAAATAAGAATGAAGACACAGTTTATCAGAATCTATGGGATGCAGCAAAAGCAGTACTAAGAGAGAATTTCATTGCAATCCAAGTCTACCTCAAGAAACGAAACAACAGATTGAAAAAAAAAGGCTAATCATACATTTAAAGCAACTAGGAAAAGAACAATTAAAGCCAAAAAGTAGCAGAATAAAATAATCAAAATTCGAGCAGAAATAAATAGAAAACAAACAAAAAAATCAGAAGATCAATGAAACCAATCTTGCTTCTTTGAAAAACAAAATTGACAAAACATTAGCTAGACTCACAAAGAAAATAAAGAGAAAAAAACTCTCCTAACTAGAATCAGAAACGAAAGGGGAAAAGTTACAACAGATACCACAGAAATACAAAACATCATAAGAGACTACTATGGACAGCTCTGTGCCAACAAGGTGGACATCCTTGAGGACATGGACAGATTTTTTAGAAAAATACAATCTACTAAGACTGAACCTGGAAGAATTAAAAAACCTGAACAGAAATTGAAGAGGTAATCAAAAGTCTCTCTAGAAATAAAAGCCCAGGACCAGATGGCTTTTCTGATGACTTTTACCAACCCTTCAGAGAAGAATGAATACCTATTCTTCTCACACATTTCCAAAATATTGAAGAATAGGGATCACTCTCAAATACTTTTTATGAGGCTAACATCACAGTGATAAGAAAAGATAATACACAGACATCATCAGGAAAGAAAATTACAAATCAGTATCTCTAATGAGCATAGATGCAAAAATTCTCAACAAAATATTAGAAAACTAAATCCAACAATGCATCAAAAAAATCATCCACCATGACCAAGTGGAACTTATCCCAGGGATGCAAGGATGGGTAAACATAAGTAAATCTAATAATGTAACACACTGTATCAACAAGAGCAAGGAGAAAAAACATGCAGAAAAAGCTCTTGACAAAATTCACTATCCATTTATGATTTTTAAAAAACCTGCGTTAAATGGAGATAGAAGGTACATACCTCAACATAATTAAAGGCCACATATGACAAAGTCACAGTCAACATCATAATCAATGCTGAAAAATTGAAAGCATTTCTTCTAAGGTCAGGAAAAAGGCAAGGTGATCTACTTTCCTCATTCCATTTAACATTATCCTGAGGTCTCAGCCAGAGCACTTAGGCAAGAAAAGAAAAGAAAAGAAAACATATGATTACATATGTTGAAAACTCTAAAAACCGTGTCAAAAAACTACCAGACTCATCAATAAACACAGTGGCAGGCGACAAAATCAGTGCACAAAAGTATGTTGCATTTTTATATGAAACAACATGCTAAAAGAAAATGAAATCAAGAAATTTAAAATAGAAGTAAAAAGAATCAAATATCTTGGAATATACTTAACAAAGGAAGTGAGAGACCTGTAAATGAAAACTACAAGTCCTTCTTAAAGAAATAGAGGAGGATACAAAGAGATGGAAAGACATCTGCTCATGATTGGGAACAATCAACATTATCAAAATGATAATCTTGCCTAAATACACAAATTTAATGCACTCTTCATTAAATCATAGGTTTATTTCCAGGAAGCAGAACAAAAAAAATCTTAAAATTTATGTAGAACAACAAAAGATCCTGAATAGCCAAAGCAATTATGAGAAAAAAAAGAACAAATCTGAAGGGTAACATTCTCAGACATTAAGCTATACTACAAAGTGAGAGTGATCAAAATGGTATGACACTGGAATAATATCAGAGGCACAGATCAGTGCACTAGAACTTAGTCCCCAGAAACTGACAAACTCATTTATAGTCAGTTAATCTATGACAAAGAAGCCAAAAGCATATGATGGAGAAAGGAAAGCTTCCTCAATAAATGGTACTGGGGAAACTGGACAGCCACATGCAAAAGAAAAAAGCTAGACTACTCTCTAGCACCATTCACAAAAAATAACTCAAAATGGTCTAGAGACTTGGACATAAGACAACATAGAAAAGACATTCCATGACACCAGCCTTAGAGAGGTCTTTGGAGCTGAACTTCTTCATCAAGGGAAACAAAAATAAAAATCAACAACTGGGACTACATCAAACTAAAATGCTTCTTCACAGTGAAGGAAAACACCACCAGAACAAAAAGACAACCTACTAACTGGGAGAAGATATTTGCATTCCATATTTCTGACAAGGGCTTAATACCCAAAATATTCGAAGAACTCATAACTCAATAACAGAAAAACAGGCAATCTAATCAAAAAGTGGGCAGAGGAACTGGAGAGATGTTTTTCTAAAGAGGGCATACGGATGGACAAAAGGTGCATGAAAAGATGTTCCTACTTGCTGGTTATCAGAGAAATGCAAATCAAAACACCAGTGAGATATGACCTTACACCTGAGACACTGGCTATTATCCAGAAGTCTGGAAACAACAGATGTTGGTGAGGATGTGGAGAAAATGGAACACTTTTACACTGTTGGTGGGAGAGCAAATTGGTACAACCCCTAAAAAAAAAACAGTAGAGAGTCCTCAAAACTTGAAGATGGAATCCCACATGATCCTGTCATCCCACTACTGGTATTTACCCAAAAGATGCAAAACCACTAATTTGCAGAGGCTTATGCAACCCTATGTTTATTGCAGGCCTATTCATGATAGCTAAGAACTGGAAATTTCCTGTGTCCAGCATCAGATGAGTGGATAAAGAAGATGTGGTGCATATGTACAATAGAATACTACGCAGCCCTTAGAAGAGAGGAAATCCTGTCATTTGAATCAACATGGAAAGAATTAGGAGGGGTTATGCTAAATGAAATAAGACAAAAGAAAGATAGATACCAGATTATCTCACTTATAGGTAGAACGTGAATAGACAGAACAAAGGAACAGATGAAGTAAAACCAACCCTTGGACACTTGCAATAGAATTGAGGCTCCTAACAGGAAGGGGGGTGGTTGGTGGTGGGCAGGGGTGGAGAGGTGGTGGCAGAGCCCACAACACTTAGAGATTTGGTGGAGGGTAGGGTATGTTGACATATTTTAGGAATAGGGAAACTTCATATGGGGAACCTATGAATAAGAGTTTTTAATGTGCAAAATCTGCAATAAAAAATTTTAAGTGGTAAAAACAAACAAACAACTGAGCAGTGGTATTAATGGCTATATACCATGTGAAAGACAATCCTCATAGAACTAGTCTAGGCAAGTCAATAAACAAATAATGAACAAATTGTTGGTAGTAGCAGTAATTATTATCCCCCTGGGTGGAGGAGATGAGATTAGAATCCAGAGTTGCTACAATCATATATTACCTAATGTGTCCAGGTTTCAATAAAAATTACAAGCTATGCAAAGAAACAGGAGAGAAATCTATTTTCAGAAGAAAAAAGTCAATACATAATATCTCTGTCCCTGACCTCTGCCCAGCAGATGCAGTAGCACACACACAGCTACATCTTCATCACGACTATCTAAAATATCTTCAAACATTGCCAAATGTCTCCTGGGGGAGAGAGGGCAAAGTCACCCTTTGGCTGAGAATCACTGTCCCAAAGCCATGGTACTCACCATAATCAGTGTGGTACTGGCATAGATTAATGGGACAAAATGAAGAGTCCAGAAATAAAACTACATTTAGGACCAATTGATATTTCACTAAGGTGCCAAGTGAATTCAGTAGGGAAAGATACTCTCTTCAGTAAAAGCACTGGGATAATTAGATACCCACAGGCAAGAATGACTTCAGTTTCTTACATGAGAAATTAACTCCAACTGAATCAAAGACCTACACATAAGAGCTAAAATGAGAAAACTTTTAGAAGAAAACATAAGTCTAAAGTCTTTGTCATCTTGGATTAGGCAAAAAAGCACACTCCATAAAAGAAATATTGATAAGCTATACATTATAAATATTAAAATATTTTGCATTTCAAAATATCTGATTAAAAATGAAAAGGCAAACCATAACTCTAGAGCAAGTAAATACAGAATATAAAGTACTCTTAAAATAAGACAGTCTAATTCTTAAATAGGTGAAATATTTGAATAGACGTTTACTAACAATATACACAGGCTAACAGCACAAATGCTCAACGTCATTAGTCATTAAGGAAATGCAAATCAAAACCACAATGAGATGAAACTTCTCACCCACTGGAATAGTAAGAAAAAGACAATATCAGGTGTTGTTGGGGATGTGGACAAACTTGTACTCTCACCCTTGTTTATTGCAGGTGTAAATGTACAAACAGTTACTCTGGAGGATAGTAGGGTAATTTCTTAAAAAGCTAGACATAATTTTACCATATGATTCAGCAGTTCCGCTCTTAAGTACATACAGAAGAGAAATGCAAACATATGTCCACACAGAGACTTGTCTCTGAATGTTCATAACTGTATAATAGTCAAAAGGTGGAAATGGATCCAAATGGAGTTCAATTTCTGAATAAATAAACAAAAGATGGCATGCAAAATACAATTAAATACTTTCAGCTATAAAAAAGGACAAACATCTATACCTGCTACAGTATAAAGCTTGAAAACACTATGTTAGGTTAAAGGAACCAGATGCAAAAGCCCATGTACAATACCATTTAAATGAAATATTTGGAAAAGGCAAATCTATAAAGATAGAGAGCAGATTAGCAGTTGCCAGGGTCAGGGCTGGGAATGGAGAGGGATATGAGTGGGCATGCAGGGTCTTTGTGGATTGTGGGAGGTTCGTGCAACTCTAGAAGTTTGCTAAACATCATGGAAATCCTCACTTATGATGTGAAAGTTTTATTTCATGCAGATCATACCTCAATTAGGCAGTGAAATTTTTTTAAGATAAACAATGGCGCAAAATTATTCTCTTTGATTCTTATCAAAAACGATTGTTCATTTTTAGCATTTTTTGTGTTTTAACAAAAAGTCACTTCTATAGTTTTAAACTGCTTGGCTTATATATCTTACGAACAGTACATTTGCATGTCAATAAAAATTTTTTTAATCACAAAAAGATGGCATGACCCTTATTTCATAGAATCGTGAATGAAATTGAGATCACCTTAAAGATCATCTAATGCCTTCATTTCACCCCCTCTGGTTTCAAGGTCCTTATTAAATAAGGCAGACCTAGATGATTTTCTTGGCTCTATTTCCCTGTCCTAATTGCCCCTCCCGTTTATTGCGTTTTTTTCCAGCAGCCCTCAGGGCTCGAAAGCGCAGCAGCAGCAGCGGGATGTGGCTCACATCAGCGGTGGCTCTGGGCTCCGGGGACATGGGCGGGCTGCACTCCAGCGCAAGCTCCCGCGGCTCACCCGTTCCTGAGGATAAACGGTACACGTGCACGGATGCTCCTGGCTGTGATAAAAGTCAACGGCTGAGTAAGAAATCAAGTCAGACCTGGACTTTCCTATCCTGCCCTTCCTCATGGAGGTCAGAGTGAGATCACTCAGAGCAACACCACCTCGCGCGGCTTCCTTCACAAGTACAGCATGTGTGAGGGACCGACGAAGCAAAGATTCCAGCAGACGTCATGGAGACCCAAGTAATGGATTTCCGCACGCAGGTGGCTGGAGCCTCCTACACGCCTGACCATGAAAAACTGAAGCCTCAGTACTTGGAACAGCTTCCTAGACAATGAAAACACTTCTCCCTGTTCCCAGGGAAATTCTCATGGTTTGCAGGGTGAATGCTTGTGGATTTCCTTACCTATGATGTCTTGGATCAGAACCCTATGTGCGAGCACGTGTCTGCATGATTTTCCAAATCTGAAGGCTTTCCTGTGCCATTATGAGGCTTTGGAGAAAATCGCTGCCTCCTGTGGCCCAGTCGGGGAACCAAGAGTCAGGCTGAACAGGAGACAGACTAGCACAGCTTATTTTGTTCCATCTGTATTCAACCATCTTGTATTCTCTCCTCTGCTTTTTTCAACAAGTCAATAGATTATACAATGACTTTTTTCTTAGAGGAAGGCAGGCAGTTAGGAAGGATGGAAAGAAAAGAGGAAGAACTTTTATTCCCACCCCGCCCCAACTTCCCTCAATCCTTTCAGAATGATCACTCCAATCTGCTGCCAACCAAAGGGAATTAAAAGCAACTCTAGTGAGCTTATTTATTTCTGCCCAGCTATACGGATTTTTCTCATTTAATTCTCCTAAAAATTCTGTATTATTTCCCTCCTACAGACAAGAAAACTGGGATGTTAAGTGGGCATTAAGAAATTTATCTTAGAAAGTTGTAGTACCAGAAGTCGAGGGCAAGGGGAGAACAGGCAGTTATAGCTTAATGCTTAGAGATTCAGTGATGAAAAGGTTTTGGAAAGAGTGGTAATGGTCATACATTGTTATTAATTCCACCAGATTGTACACCTAAAATATCAAGATAGCATATTTTTATGTATTTCTAAAATCTGACTCAACCGTGTCATCTCTGCCCTTATTTTCAGCTTTATTGATATATGTGGCATTATATAGTATAAATTTAAGGCAGTCACTTGATAAATGTATGCTGAACAATGATTACCATGGGAAGAAAACACATCCTTCACCTACCTTCTTTTTTGCGTAGAGAGCATTTAAGAACGCCTCTCTTAGCAACTTCCAAGTGTATTAACGACAGGATGAGAGCCAGTGATGAGGCAGTTTTAAGATCGACGGCCTCAGAGCCTGGACCAGACTAGGTCTTGTTGATAACAGGCACAATACTACTATGGACTGTCACATCGGTCTATTGCTTGTTTTTCTAAAATCTGATGAACGAGAAATTACCCTTTAAGCAAGCGCTTCATCTTTCTATGGCATCAAAACACATGGACATTAGCTGAACCAAAAGAAATGCTGAAGTGTAGACTACCAGTCACTGTCAAAGTTGTCTTGGCACACAGGAAAACTGAACTGTGCTGTCATCGGTTGGTACGAATGAAGAATAAACACATTTCACTTAAAGAACATCTTTATTTGGTCTTTAATACACAATATTACCTTTATCTTGTAAAACTTACATATGGAGGACATGTCTGGAAGTCAGTTCAGGAGCGGCCAGTGGGTACCAATTTAGGAGGTTATACTTACCCCACTTAGTAGTTTAGAGAACGATTGAATTCGAGACCAGAAGGGCATTTCAACTTCCAAATCCAGTAATTAAATCTGGGGATACTTTAATCAACTCCAAAAAAAATTCTAAATTTTCTGCAAAGTAATTTTTCCCAAGAAAGAGTGAACTCATCTCCTTCCATTTTCTGGTATGTAATTAGCAAGAAAATCCTGTAACATTCAAATAGCCACAAGGCATTTACAGCTGTTCAAGGCCTCTGCTTATTAACATCCATGTATATGGGTTTATGCTTGTGTACTTACGTATCACCACCAAGCTAAGGCAACCTGTATAGTATGTTAGACCTAGAATGGCATCTCAGTTATGTGCCCCGAATCCCACTGAATCCAGGTTTGCTTTCTGGAATTTCCCCAAATAGTGAAATATCTGATCAACTTCCTTGTAAAAAAAATCTCTCAGGAGTGGTGTATACCAATGTATTTATTAGCAATAAGATGCTGTGTACTTTCATGAGTTCTGCTGGGCTCAAATCAAGATTAAAACAGATTATTTGTCACACACAGTGGAAATGAAAGGTTGAGGTTGAGAGCTGCTTTAAATAAGATGCATGTTGACATTCTGAAATGATATTGAGATGGGTTATGCAAGAAAAGAGGAAGGGGAACTCTCCGTTTAAATACATCTTTTCTCTGCACTCGTCAGATTTAGGCTGCTCTCCAATGAAGGGGGCAGTGCCCTTTGGTGTCTAAAAAAGGAATAGTGGCTGCCAAAGAGCAAATGAAGCACATAACCTATTTTCTATTGCTTACTATTTTTCAACAGTTTAGTTTCTGCAGCACAAAGTTCAGAAATTCTACCATGCTCTTGTCATAGGGATAAGAGCATCAAGTGGAGGGATTTTTGCAGCTCTAGCAATCCAGAGGTCTGGTAAGTGTCAACGAGCCAAAAGAATGTGGGGAGACCCTTCTTTTTAAATGGGGACTCTGGAATTGTGTCATTTGCCAAGGCAAGAATACTGGCTGACTGCATATCACAAGAACAAAGAATTTGCCTTTTTCATGATCGTTGTATCATCTGGAAACCTGAACAGACTCCAGAAAAGTCTATTTTCAAGACAATAAAATATATAGCTTTAGGTTACACAAATACATACAATCATACAAATGCACATCTTTTTGCTTAAAAAATGTTATGTAACTCAAAACAGAGATCAAAGATTACAAGGTCTTACACAAATTACATGTGGATCAAGAGTTAACAACTATGAACCCATTAGCCAAATCCAGCTTTCCAGGTTTTTATAAATACAGTTGTATTGGAACACAGCTAGACCCCTCCATTTACATACTGTCTATATCTATTTTCATATCTGAACAGGAGAACTGAATATTTGAAATAGACTGTATGGCTCACAGAGCCTAAAATATTTACTATCTGGCCCTTTACAGAAAAGCTTGCCGACTAAAGATCAAAAAGAATATTTCCATCATTTTAAGGAACTGACGCAACAGAAAATCATCTTCACCAATGAGCATTTCCCGATTATACTATAGGTTACTCAAATAATCTGCTTAGAATTTTTGCAGCCAAAACAGTCAATATAAACGTTATTTTCTGTGTATAACTGAATTAATGTATATTTCTATGTAAATAACAGATAAGACACATGCTAGCCAATTTGAGGATAAGAAAGCCTTAAGAAAAATAAGAATTCAAAATACTATTACTAGCTAGCAACTGCTATTTGGAATTTACAAATACTTTAGTATATTTTTCTTTATATTTAACAGCCTGAGACCATTAGTATGGCCCATAATAGAGCAAAAACAATTTACAATGGCAATTTCTTTCCATGAGTAATGTAACACAAATTTTTGAATATAAAATAACCAGCATTTCTAGAAAACATTAATTTAGTAATTAAAGTGGTATGACAAAATAAGAATGCTTTTATTTCTAAAGTAAATATTTTAGTCAAAATTTCATCTGAAATCAAGTATTTTCTTGACATCTTCCAAGACTATAGTTATTAACTCTACAGCTGTTAGTATTATACAGTAACACATTGTTTAAAATATATTATAAACCATTTATTTTCCTCTTCAATTTAGATGAAATATAAAATTAAGGTTTTGTAACATGACTCATCCCGGAGAACATTTTAAATGGTATGAACTATTCTCACACATAAAATGTCCCAGAATCACAAAATGTGCTTGCAGTCCTTGAAAGAGCACAATGCTGGCACCGGTGAGATCCTTTCATTCTCTCACGCACGCACAGACATTCAAAGAAATCCAGGCTTAAGGGGAAACTGCATAATGAGACTGGCAAGCACGATCTTTATCAACAGATTTGTTGTTCTGACAAAGACTTTGGCAATGGAGAGTGGAAATGAGAGGCTGATGATCAAAATTTCAGACTGTTTGGTTAAAGTCTACCAAGAGAAGCCCTGGGTTGCCCTCAATACCACCAGAGAATTAGCATCAACGTGCCACAAAAGGAAAGCATTTCCTCAACACTGGGTTTTATCTTTACACATAAAATAGAAACATCTGCTCAAAGACAAGACTAAGTTGATGGCAGAGAGACATCACACACTAACACATGTGTGACCCACCACAAAGAAAGAACCCTCTGACAGGGCTTATTTCTCTGCACTGAGACTTCTTGTTGGTGAGGACCACATTCCTTGGTTTTAACAACTTTATATGGGTTGAATAATAAAAAAGGGAGAAAAATTTGGTTTGTACCAAAATGTGATTTTCTAAAAAAAAAAAGAAATCGATGTGGAAGATAGATTGTACAACATCTTTATATTTTTGCTTGTCTGTACCAACTGATCTGTCTACTCTGCACATTTGTGCCAAAGGCAAAAAGCGAGGCGTCAGCTCTTTGAGGCCGCACCTGGAAAGGAGCATTTCTAGGTTCTTTGTAGAAGGTCTTAGTTTGTGATGCGTATTTAACCTGAGTAATAAGCTCTATAAAATGCAAAGGACTATACAGGACAGACGAAAGTAAAACATACTTTTGGAAACTACGCACAAAATAGGCTAAAGATTGACCTTGGAAGAGTATCTTAAAAATTTACAACAAATATAAAAATGACATCGGCAAGTCATTTGCAGCTAGCTCTGATTGCCTTTGGTATTCAGAGAAGAAAATAAAAGGAAGCAGTTACAAGCTCTAGTCTTTTCCTCACCACAAGGAAGGTGCAGGTTAGTGAAGATGACCCAGTGTCCCTCTCAATTCCTTGCCCCTGCTAGACCTGTCCCTGCCTGTGTACTTCTCTGCCTTCCATCATCATGGAAACACAGATGGAGCACCTGGGGCAAGGGTTGTCTTCTCATTGCTTGAGAAGTTTCTGCGGACCAAGAAGGCCCCTTTCCTCCACATTCTGAACAGAGCAGGGACAGTTTAGTACTGTCTGCAGAGCTGCTCTTGGTCCCTTGACAGCTCAAGTCTACAAGTTTTTAGTGACTCATAAGTGGGCTTAAGGTATTTTTTAGAAAAAAATAAATAAATAAATACAATTTTTTTAGACGGGGAACCAAGTATTTTTTTCCCTTTCTCTTCCAAATTTACAGTCATCTACCCTTCTCATTTAAACATTTTAATTTTTCAAGTAATAAGATACTGTAATTTCAAAATATGTGCTAGTATTTAACTTTCTTAAAGATTTAAATAATGCAACTGACTATATCTTTATTTTCTATGTATATTGAAAAATCTTGCGTGGTTACTTACTGAACTGTGGAGAGTATCTGACTATTTGTAGTGTAAGATCATCACGGTTAGAAAATATTTGTTTACTAATTTTTTTCCAACTTAAATCTATTACATGCTAATAGGTTAAAAAAGAAAGCTATCAAAATAAGGATATAAGTCCTCAGAATTCCAGGGTTGGCTTCTTGCATAAACATTGTTCTGCAAAATCTTCAAGTTTAGAAAAAATATTATACTAATTATACTACTCTCAACTTTTATTGTCAATGGGAGTTGTATTAAATGTAAAGAAGACAAATGTGTCTTGCACTATGACATAAATATAAGGGAAATAAAATGCATAAGCATTAGATGTGTTTATCTTAGAATTTTTGATAAAATTTAATCCCCTCCTGCTAATTTCTTTAAAAAGAAAAACTGGCACACCCTGGTAGCTCAGGTGTTAAGTTGGTGACTGAGGTATAGACCACGTAAAGTCCAAGGAAATGGGTTGACCCAGGGCTGTGGGGAACACCAAAATATAAATAAATAAAAATTCTTCTTCCTCTTCTCTCTTCCTTCCATCCTTCCTACCTGCCTGCCTTCCTCTTTAAAAAAGAAAAAAAAGTCATTCTAAAATCTGGTAAGAGAAGCCCTCTAGATATTATCTCAAATTTGTGTGTTATGTTTAAGTACACTACGCTTTAATCACTAAATAGTCTATTGAGGCTATTCTGATTCTTTGGATTTCTATAAATATCCTTAGAGAAAGTAAAAGTCAAATTTAGTATGTTTGCATAAAATATCTATGGAAAAGCTCACTCATTTGACGATAATAAAGGATCCTTGTCCCCACTGCAGGTAGAATATGTAAGGAAGTTTCACTATATTTTGTTTTTGATTAATAAGTTGTAAAAGTAATTTGACTTACCATAACAGTATAGTGAATTTTGCCAGGTCACACAAATAAATTCGTAAATTGAGGGACTCTATTACGCGTATAATGAAGTTAAGGAAGAAAACCTCATTACATATTTGCTGGCTTAGAAAAATAATCTACCAGCGAAAACCAAGTTTTATCTTAAAACAGGTTTCAAGGCAACAAAGTGCAGCATGTCTCCAATTTTTTGTCATGCTAAGAACACAAGACTGAACATGCACAAAATTCCAAACTCATAGTAGTGGTTACGATAAATAGCAATGATTCCATTTGGAAACAAAGACCTGGAAACTATTCTTTGTCAGGTCATGTCCCCAGAGAAAATTAAATTTAGCCAAGAAATTTCCATGAAATAGAGTGGGATTGAAAATGGTTGTCAGTCTGGTCATCCAATGGGGAACTTCAAATTTCAGACAGGGACAGGAACTTCAGTCTCTTTTTCGAGTCTTCTTGCGGCAGGTACAGTGTAGCCTTTGCTCCCACAGCTGACTTTTCTTTTTCTTATAACGCAAGTGCCTGACTTTAGCTTTGATGCTGAGGCATCCACTTCAATGAGGGCAAACTCAAAATCAACAGCCACAGGACATGATAAAGGAAGAGCCAGGCTGCCTCCCCAAATAAGGCTCCTTTGTTTTACAGATCCTGGTTTGTACGGATTACTGAACAGTTGGGACTGACTTGTCTTTTTCCTCCTTTCTTTGTCTTCCCATGCTTTAAGTTCCTGTTCTTATGATTCAAATTCACTAATAAAGAGTAATTAAGCTCACAAAACCTTAGCTGCCCCATACACAGCCCCAAGAAAAGCAGGACACCAGGCTAGCACTTCCTCCCCACCCCTTCGAAACCTCGCTGTGTCCCAAATGTGTTGTATAATTTCAGGGTCTTGTGAATAATAAAGCTTTTTTTTTTTTTTTCAAAGTTTCCTGGTTATTGCTGAAGGGCATCTTGCGATCATAGTAAGAACCCTAAGGGCAGGTCTAGTTGTAATATTGACTTAGCAAGGTGATGTGTCTATGGAAAATCTATGGGCCAAGGTGAGTGACTCCAGGCATTAAGTAGCAGTAGGCTGAGATGGACACAAAACATGCAGTTATACTGTTCTTTTGTTCTTGTTTATTTTAGTTCATTCCATTATTAAAAATGGAAAAAAGGGGAAAAACAATGAGTAAATATTTGATTTGAAAGCTGCTCCACTGTGGGAGAAAACAAATATGTAATTGGTTCCAAAGGCCATCTCAAATTCCTGCAAGATGCTCCATATTCTTTGCTTATACTTGGGAAGTCTGGCCTCCAGACTCCAGGACTCTAAAAGACAATTGCAATGGGCATAATTTCTCATGTGACCATCTCATTAAGAATCAAAGCCCATCAGGTCTCCGTCTTACACATACAGAACATGTTTTGGTCAGGTATAAAATGGAATCATTTCAAAGTTGAGATATCTACACGTCAAAAAGTCTTGAGGGGAAGAGTCATGTTTCACCCTGCATGTTGACTTAAGAGGTCCAGGTTTTCAAGAGCCCCTCTTCAGACTAATTTCTGTAGTGGTCCATGTAAACAAAACACAGGTGAGGATGGTCTTTCTGGAGCTGCTTTCATCGAACAGCAGGATTTCCTGAAAGTGTGGCGTTGTCTAAATGTAACACAGGCAGAGGATGAGCCTCTGTATTAAATACCCAGTGGTCTAAAGGTAAAAGGTCATCACCAGAGAACAGCAGATATAAGTATCTGAAAATAAAAAAAAAAAAAAAACAATTAAAGTGAGCTTTACTAAGAATACAACAAAAAGATCAAATGATCTCAGGTACAATGGTAGAAGAAACAACCTATTTCGAGCATTTTGGTGAAAAGCTCATCGGAGACTGAACCTCAATAACTCAAATGATCTAAAACACAAAACCAATTCCGGAGCAGTGCATGAGAAAATCCAGTAAGAGGCACAACTGGACTGATGATATAAGACAGCTAAAAAAGTTCCACACACCTGTCTGAAGTACCTAAGACAAGCACCTACTGAATGGAATAAGACAAATCACTTCATTTTTCAAAAACATTCTTTTAAAAATCAGCTAATATCTAGAAGTTAACAAATTCAATTGCATTTGTTATTAAACACTGGAGGAAACGAGTACATTATTTGGACATAGTTAGGACTTTTATACACTCCTAGTATGTTAGTAGTTTTTATAGTTCTTGGAGCAGGTACCAAAAAGTGTTAATAAAGGTTTCAGAAACATGGTGGATTGCAGGAGATTGAATAATTTGTTGACTGCTCATCATGTGTAACAACATCAGTTATACAAAAGACAGGATCCCTGACTTCTCCATAAACACTGGGAGTCATAGCAGTCACTCAGAAATCAAAGTGACAGCATTAAGACACACTGATTCTTATCAATAATGTCAAGCAAATTCCAATATAAGTTCTATTAGAGGGTCATTAAAATGAGGATAAAGTCAGAAAATTAAGGTTCTAACTCTTGATTTTAGCAGTAACTCTCTGGGTTGTATTAGATTTCAATGAAGAATTCCTTTACAGCATTTTAGCTAAAATTTCTTTCCTTTTAAAAAAAAGAGCCAATAATATCTTTTCTCATTACTGTTATTGCTTTGGATGACAGAGTAAATATACACAGCACTGAGGAGATTACAGATCAACTTTATAATCAGAAAAACTGGAAGGGAAATTTAGTAGGGCTTCCAATCTCAATCCTTGACCTTGACTCTGACTTATTCACCAGGTTACAGATGGAAGAGCTGAAACTGAAAAGTCAGACTTGCTTGGACACGCCAAGAGACCCTACCTGGTCTGCTCATGGTACGAGGTCAGCTCAAGCGTACACTGTTCTGGGTACGAATATGTCTCGGGGACTTACGTTCTGGGCAGTTCCGTGAATCTTAGTTGAACATAGGTTAATGGGTCAGGCTCACTCTAATGTCATCACTTCTTGTGAGTGAAGGAAGAGGGGAGAATAAACAAGAATTCCCTGCAAAATGATTTCTTTCCCAGGGGGATGCTTGGGAAGTACCTCATCAAGAAAGCACAAACGCTATGAAAATCAATATAAGATAATGAAGATGAAAGCTTTTGATAACAGAAAATTATTTCCAAATCATTTTAAAAAGGATCTTAATAATTCTGCAGTGGGTTGACTAGTGTCATCCCTCACCCCGTCGTGCCCCTCCCTCCCCATTCATGTCCACCTCAAGTCTTAGAATGTGACCTTATTTGGAAATAGGGTCTTTGTAGATGTAATTATTCAGGGATCTCAAGATGAAATTATCCTGGATTTAGCATGGGCTGTAAAGATGATTTGGATCCAGAGACATACAAAGAAGAAGGTGAAGTAGAGACTGAGGGAAAGGGCAAGGCCCTTGTGGCTTAGGTTGCCGAGATGCTGGGATGCAGATCATGTAAAAGCCCAAGGACCTGGGTTCACAACTAGGGGCCATGGTGAATACCCGAAATAAAATAAAGATGCTTCTGAAAAAAAGACCAAAGCAAACACTGAAGTTACACAAATCAAGGGTCACCTTCAGAAGGATCTGACGTACAGCCTCCTATACTACGAGAGAATAAAATTCTGTTATGACACCAGCTGCTTGTTTAGGGGACTTTGAACTAGACTGATCACTTGCTAGAAAGTCAAAATCCCTAGAGAGCAGGAGCTGACATCACACACACACGCATGCAAGCAGACACATACTCACTTCAAGTTTTATCAGTGTTTGAAATTAAATATAGCTAACACATTAGATTTAGAGTAACAGAAGAGGATGTCAAGCACACAATATACTATTACTGATTTAAAAAAACGAAACAAATGAAGAAGTATGATAATCTCTGTATAAGTTGAGAGACAAATCTACAATCTAAATTACCTACCCGACTACTACACTAGGTGTTTCTCGCTAATAAGGATTTTTTTTAAATCGAAGTTAGAGGTAACAGATACAAGGTATTGACAAAAGTCTGTGTACAGATTTAAAAGTGCTATTAAAATTAAGTGCTTCTTACTAGAAGTTTTTCGTCCTGCTCTTTATTTTTTCCTAAAGAAAAGGTGCAGGCAGGAAAGAAGGCGAGCAAGCAGGCAGAGCGAGGAGGAGGATTTGTATTTAGTTTATGGTGGTAGCTGTTCCCTGAACCAGGGACGTGAATCCAGGTCCTTGGGATGTGTGTGGACTCTTGGAGGCAGCTGACCTAACCACTACCCCACCAGGCGCACCATATCTTGCTTACTTTTCAGAATTTTTAAAAAGTGCTGTCCACAAACATCTCTCCTATTTTTCTTTGCTATAAAAACACTAGACTTTCAGGGGTAATCATAATATAGTATATAGAGATACTGATTATAAAGCCCTATGTCTGAATTTTTTTTAAAAAGAAAACAAAAATAAACTCTTAAATGATGAGAACAAAATAGTGATCATCAGAGGGGGTGGGGAAAGAGCGATGGATAAGCAGGACAAAGTGCAATTGCACGGTGGTGAGTGGAAACTGGACTTTTGACAGGGACTTCAACATGGCACACAAACATGTTGGATTATCATGTACACCTGCAATGTACACATATAATGTTATAAGCCAATGTGCGCTTCAATTAATTCTTTAAAAAACAATACAAGACATTCAGAGGAAATGCTGCTGCTAGAACACAGTGGTGGTGGTAGCAGAAGAGGAAAATTTTACAGAAAGAAAAGTCAAATCTGAGGTGAAACATAAGTGTCTATCGAGAAATGCTAAGGCCAAAATCTACAGCCTCCAAGCTAATGTGTTTATCAAAGGAACCTTGATGACTTGTTTATTCTTTTTCATAACTACCAGTGTCAATAACTACCATGTTATGGATAGTTACAACTCTAAAAAATTAAAAAAAAATAAATGCTTGCTTTAGGTTACAAGAAGAAACTAACCTTCGGTAACTTGCATTAAAGTAAATTTCGCACAGAAAAACTTCAGATTGTTTCAAAAATAACTTACAACTTTCATTTCATTTATACTTTTAATATTTAAATAACATCTTTTCAAAGGACTGATTAGAAATCAAATTAAACTGACGATAATCAGTGAGAACTACATCCAAAAACATGATATATTAAAACATACAAACATTAAACTCTCCAAAAGATTTGCCCCTCTCTGCCCTTTCCCGTATCTTTTCTCTTATCTTAAAGTTGTTTTCTTTTTTTGTAGGTGGGGAGGGGGGGAAGCTACTAAAACAAGCACTGGTGTGTATTATGGATTCAAATGTAAAATAGACATACATTTTTAAAAACAGAAACCAGAGAAAGACACTTCTGATATGCTGCAATGGTTTACTTAAGCTTTGCCCTGAATAAAGGAGCTGGGGAGAAATCATTTTTTCTCTGTTTTCAGTAGTTGACTAAATAGTTGACCTAAAGGTTATAATATACCTAAACTACAACTATTTAAACAATTTAAACTATTTAAACAATTTAAACAATTTAAACAATTTAAACCTTACTTCCGCTGTCAAATACTGTCTAAATGCTTAATTATTTCTCAAAATACTCCCTTGATTCTAATATTTCTAATCAGTTAATTTTCTAAATCACATAGCGCTTTCTGTCTGCTTTGTGAAGAGTTAATGCTCTAGGCTTATTTTAATTAAAGTTATCATAATTTAAACGTGCATGCCCTTGTCCCAGTCATTTTACTTCTAGGGATCTAACCAATACTTGTATTTACACAGGGAGCAGAGATATACAGGGCATTCACTGAAACTGTTTACAAGAGCAGAAAAATTAGAATCAACTTATGTATTTAACAATAAGGTGCTGATTAAACAAATTACGACACATTTCTTAGTTAATTTATGTGTGTCAATAGGGATCAAGAATAAGATGAAAAAAATGGAAGTTTCAGAACAGCAAAACAATGTATGATTATATCTGTAAGGGGAAAAGAAAGTCTATTGAAAGGAGACGTTACTTTCATATTTGCACATACTCAGAAAATTTCTAAAAGGTTACATACATAAAGAGCTGTTCAACAATCATCATTGATAAGTAAGACTGGATGTAGGTACAGAGAAAGTTCCATTTTTCCTGTCTTTCTGCTCCATGCAATTTAATCCATTTGACCAAAACGACATATCATTTTTATAATTTAAAAATGAGTTACATTAAAAATGACATTAGGCTTGATTACTGAGAAACTATACAATATATAATAGATGTCTATACAACTAAACTTTTTAAAGGAAAGGTGCTGATAAGAATACAGGTGAGTAGGCAGGAAGAGAGAGGAAGAACCATTTCATTTTTATTTAGTTGTTCACACTGGTTGCCGCCCCCAGTCCCAGGTCTTCAACCCAGGATCTTGGGGATGTATGTGGACTACGGCCAGGGTGCACTAGACCGCTAGGTCACCATGGTGCACCTACACGACGAATGTTAACATGACAAGCGCCAGGCTGTTAATTCTGTGCAGCTCAGCAAGCACTTGTTGAATGGTCACTCTTCAGCTGAGCACTAAACTGAAGTGGGGGCGGGGCGTTCACACGTCACGTAAACCGTCAGGACAAGACAGGCGTCTCGAGCACACCTCAAAATGGATTCTTCTGTCTTAGTGTTGAAGAGGAATCAGACAGTGACATAGTGGCTAGACCTTCATAAAGTAGTGGAATCTTGTTAGGGATAAAAAGATGAATGAGGAACTCCATGCAGAAGGGACAGCAAGAGTAATTAAGAGAAAATGCATAATAGGCAGATACAGATCAAATGCACGGGAGAAAGTGGTCTAGGAGATATGACTGAAGAGGTAACACACAGCACTTAATCAATCTGAGAGCAAAGTACATCAACAATGTGAGAAAATAATTAACTTAAGTTTATGTTTAAAAAAAAAAAGACCTCTAGTAAATTTTCAAGCTAAATTGCTTTTTAACAGGGCTACCAGAAAATGGTATGCACTGGTCAAAGTATAGTGACCAGATTAGAGGAAGGTATTCTGCACTAGTTTAATCACATCTTTGAATGCAATGTTCAGTCTAGAAAACCACAGATCATTTCCAGAGAAAGCAACCCGACTGGTGTCATAGAAAAAATAGTAGTATGGAAACACATGATCTTCTAACCTGGTAAATGTAAGTATTTTTTAATGAGCACTCATGAAGAAGACTGTACTTCTGCAGGCAAAACAAAGATCACTGAATGGACTCACAATGAAACAGATTTTAATTCAATATAATACAATATCTTTCTAACAATAAAGACTTTTGAACAATGAGATGAACTGGCTCCAGCAGGTTGTGAGTTCCCGATCACTGTTGAGACTAACAAAAGACTGTGGCAAAATAGTCTGTATGTTTTATAGACTTTTTAGCACTGGGAATGTCATGTGTGGAATGGAACGAGGGGTTATGGTGGCAGGTGTTGGACTGAATGACCTCTAAATAATTCTGAAGCTCAAAAAAAAATCTCTTTTGATTTCAGAATTGACGTAGTATTGCTACAGTTTATTAAAATTGTTTTTTGATTACAAAAGCAAAAACAAGAGAAGTATTTTTTAAAACTCAATTAAACTAAACCACATTTCGCACATTTTGACTTTGCTGGAATATATATTAAAGTGCTCCTCTATGTGTTTTTATATTCATATACATATACGTACTTCACAGCCTACTTAATATTATACTGTGTAAAGTCTACAGCTGCTGTTGGCTCCATAATACCCATTCTGACTGTGTCTTAATTTATTTAACTATTCAATTATTATTAAACATATAACTCATTTTTATTACAGTAATAAACACTTTTGTACATAAATCTTTTCTCATCGCTTGGGCTACTTAAGATTCTTGCCATATTCTTAGATAGTTTTCCAGGGTATCCATTATATACAGAGTGAATTCTGAGAGGATGAAACACACAAGCAAGATACACATAAACACACACTCACACACAAACATGCACACACACACTTTTTGCCTGAGGATTTTGAGATCAGTAAAAGCAGACACACTGTGGTGATAACTTGGTCTCAATATTATGGTATTTCTCTTTCTTTTAATAAATTTATTCTATATTTGGACTAACTTGTGATTTCTCAGCCATTTAATGACTCGTGTGTATACACACATGCATGTATATATGTATGTATTCATGTATGTACAAAAACTCAGAAAACTGAAACATTTTCAACATGTATACTTTGTACAGTTTATCAGACTTTCAAATAAAGATTCAAACAATTGAGCTGAGATTCAAAGAAAGCTGAATTATAGGTCTAGGTTAGTTGGTATAAATACTGAGGTACAGATATAAAATATTTCTTTCAAAGCTTTTGTTAAAAGGAATCGATATATGACAGCAAATGGTACAAAGGGATAGAACTACGAATAATCCAAATGGGAGAGACTCGTTCAGCAATACAAGGTCTGGTGCTAGAAAACTGCTCCCAGGCGTCTTAGTGTTCCATCTGCTATGTCCCTTGGAATTCTTTAAACTTAAGGAGATTTTGATCACAGTACTAATTCACTAAGACCAATAAAAAGACAATTCTTGGAGGGAGCAAAGTCATTACCAAAGAACATAGTTCTCTTTCTTGAAATTAGAGAAATGCAGCAGAGTGGTACTATTTACCTATTCTTGCAAAACAATCCAGACTCCAAACAAGTCTTTTAAGCAATTTCACGTTAACTGAAAAGTTATTCAGGATTTGCTTTCTTACTTAATGCCTCTCCTTAGCTAAAAAATAAAATGACTTGTATTTATTACTAATTATACACTAAAATCTTAAATTGTCTAAATCTCCTCTTAAAATATTTAGATATAAGTAAGCATTCTATAAATTTAATCTTGTAGAAATTTCTGCAATCTTCTGTCTTATTCATCTAAACTGATTACTCTCTCAGCCTCCCTTTCACTTGCTCCCTCTATGCTCCATCTTCCCTTTTGGTTAATACTCAGTTTTGATAGAGTGTATTTTCCAAAACATTACTGAGAGAATGCATTGAAGTAGATCTTTTGAGAACTTGCATGGCTGAAAACTGAGAATTCTAAGCTGGAATTAATTCTCTCGTAATTTGAATGAACCGCTCCAGTGCTTCTAGCTTGTATTATTATTCTAGAGACATCTGAAATCATTTTGATTCCAGGTCACACTTTCAAGATTTTTGTTTCCCCTCTTTTTTGAAGCTCTTAGATCTCTCCTATAACCCACCTCCCCACCCCAGGTTCTGAAATTCCATGGCATTGTGCCATGTTGTGGGTCTATTTTTGTCATAGCACTAAGATCTTGGTTTCTTTTAAGTGGAAACTCATGTCTTTCAGTTCTAAGATACCTTCTTGAACTATTTTGTTATATTCATTACTTTTTAAAAAATAAAATTTAAAAACCTACAATATAACATATATAAACATGCACAAATTGTAAATGTCAATAGTTTGATAAGTATTTCTAAATCAATGCTGCCTACTAATATTTAACAGAGGGGCTAGAATGTTAATTGAAAACTGTAGGCAGGTTGGCATTTACTGGCAGCTTCATGATTGGGGTATGGGTGAGGACCTGACTTCTTTTGAGGGAACCTCATATATTTCAGTATTTGTAGCTTTTTTCTTGTAGGCTAAAATTATCCCCAAAAAGAATCCTTTAATCTCCTGTCTACTTTCAGCTGTGCCTGGTATCCCTAAGTCTAGAGCCTTCACGATGTGACCTCTTCAGATAAGAAATAATCCTATCTTGTTCAGGGCAGGACTTGATTTGGAGTATCAGACAAAAACTTTAAAAAAAATCCCATAATTTCCAAGCCTACCTGAACCCTGATCTTGGTCTTTCCTAAATTTGCTTTAATTACTTCTCCTGATATAGGGACTTATTAGCTTTCTCTACTTCCTGTCTTCTATAACTTTGCCAGCTTCTCATTTGTTGATTTCTTTCTTTCTCTTTTTGTCCTTGTCCTTTGCACCGTGCTAACCCTCTACAGTCATTTCTACGCTTTCAAACAAGAGTGAACACTAAACACCAGTGTTATTCTGCCAAGCTACATGGAAACTCCCTCTCCTTTGTTAGATGTAAGCATCTTCAAAGGATCAGATTTATGTCTTTTCTCTTCATCTTCAAAATCTTTTTGAACTTAACTTTTGAGGTCCTAATCTATAGTTGTAAATGCCTCTTAGAATATGTGCTAAAAGTAACTCATCTTTTCTGAAAATCTACTTCTTCAGGCAACCTAGTGCCACAATCTTTACGGTCACTCACAGTGGAAACTTTAATATTATCTTTGACCCTTCATTCTTATTAAAATTACCTTTTATCTAATAAGATACTACAGCTTGTCAATTCCACCTTTAGAACTCTGTTGTCTCACCCTTAATATTTTATTGTAGCTATAGCTATTCCTGTGAGTACCAATTCATCCTCCTATACACATCTTGCCTTTCATTTAAATGCCACCACTCCACAAAGCATTTTAACACCATCTCTCTAGTGCATTTAATATACTTAACATTTCTTGCACATTTGCATGTGTTTTATTTCTTCTATTAGAGTATAAAAGTTTTAAAGACAGTCTTTGAAGGAATCTATCTTTAACCTTCCTCAGTAGTTTTTACTGTATCATCAGCATCTATGCAAAATGAATAATGTGGGGATAATGAGGGAAACAAAAGAAATAGAGGATAAAGCACCTTGTCTACTGGATAAAAATGTGTATCTGTTTCTACAGCCAGAATATATTTATTGAAAGGATTCAAACAATACGTAAAAGGTAAAGTAGCGCTAATACATTTTTACCTAACTTTGATGTTAATCAAACCAATCAGTTGCCATCTCTGGTAAAGAAAACACACAGATCATTGTCCTTTAATAAATTCACAATAAATTAACCATTTCAGAAAAAGCCAACTTGAATTGCTATTCAAGAAAAATCTGAGGAGTCTTACTAATCTCATTCTTCTATAATTTTAAGCTCTTAACAAGAAAAATATAAAACTACAATTACATTTTCACAAAAATGTCTTGATTCAATTGCATTTTAAAATATGCTAATGATTTTTACAGAGAGTAAGTCTTATTAGGAGGGTTTCTGCATCTCTCTAACATCACTGTTTGATGAATTTTTCAATAAGTATCAGATCAAACTTTTTGAAATTTCCAGTATTCAGCTTGATTTTTTTCCTAAGGGCAATTTCATATGCCTTACACCTAACAGTTCAAATCTAGATGAAGGTACACACAAGAATTCAATGTACTGTTCTAAAAATTTTTGTCTTTAAATTAAAAATATAAGAGATCTTATATATTTGGGTCAAATTCCCCAGGCTACAGATAACTTTATTTTGATATGTTCATTCAGCTAGGTGGTAGCAAATGTATAACTCAAGACCCTATGATTTATCTCTTCCAGACGAGTACTCTTTTGACTATCATATATAGTCTCTCAAATCTAAGCACAGAGGACAATGAAAACTAGGAATGATTAGAGGCAGGAAACTAACTACCAGGCAGATGTTCTAAACCACCCAAATAGTAATAAGCTTCTGAGTTAGGGTCAACTGTAGATCTGGAAAGGAGAGGGCAAAATAAAAAATAATACAACAAAAATTAAAAAGACTTAGTAACATATTAGGAGAAAAAAGAAATCTATAATGAAAAAGCTAAAAAGATGGGAAAAAAGAACTAGGGTAATAAAAAGACGTGGAATAAAATGGCTAGTTAGGATAAGGTACATTTGAGACAGGTACATTTCAAAAACAATATACCAAAATATCAGCTAGAAGTATACAGAAAGTTAGGACTTTCTGACTTTTTTTTTTTTTTTTTTTTAACTGACAACTTCCCCAAATGATCTAAAAGTGCTGTAAGTAAACATATCTTGAACAAATGAAGTATATATGAAGCATTCAGGGTCAGATATAGAACAGAAAGAAGAAACTGAAGAGAAGTTATCAACGGATATTTACTTTGTAAGTCTTTGGAGACATGGACATATTTAAGGTCTCCATCTTCTTCCAAGTCAGAATATAGAGTTTTCTGCCTGGGGCTTTGAGTCTAAGTACAAATATTAAAGTTGTCTTTTTTCTTTTCCACCTTTGCCTTTATGTATTTCTTTTGCAGGAAAACTAACTGGGAGGACAGGTAAGTGCAGTGTTGGTCATACACCCTCTAACATGAGCAAAAGTTCATAATGATCCCTAAGAGCTTTCACTAAAACAGGGAGTTCAGGTATAGTCCCAGGATCAGAATCACTGTCATCATTATCACCTGGGAACTGTTAGAAACGCAGTCTTAGGTTCTATGCGAGACCTACGGAATCAGAAGCTCTGCGGGTATAACCCAGTTATCTTGGGTTTAAGAAGTCTTTCAGATGATTCTAATGAATATTACAGCACTAAGGACAAAATAGAGTAATTTCTTATTTGATCAAATATCTACCTCATAGTCTAATAATTCTTCAGATGTAGCAAAAAATTTAAGGTTCAACTGCACAAAAAATTATACTAAAATTTAGTGTAACATAAAGCCTCATAATTCATCATAGCAAAACGCGTGTACAATATAAAAAACTATGAAAGGCATCTGCTTACTTTAGCGTTTCAGCAAGGAAGAAGCTCTGCTGTACATCATCATGTGCGGGAGTGGAGGAATATACGTCCTTCACCCCAGAAAATCCACTGCTGACGCGGCAATACTTTTCAATAGCCTGTGAGAGTTCAGACAAGAGAATCAATTTCACAGAATTTAATTTCTGAAGGACGCATTAAGGAACCATAGTCAAAAATCCACAGATATCTGTAAAATAATCTGACACTTTGATTTATTATCAAATGGAAATACCATCCTGGAAAAATTAACTGAGGTATTTTGTTTCCTGTGGAATTTCTACCTCTCCGAAACACTTCAATCTTTTATGACATATTAGATTTCCCTAACTTAGTAGTCAACTTTAGGTTATTCACACTAAACGAGACACCTGTCTGGCACAGGTCTCGTTAATTCTGACAAATCGAAATGGAGATCAATTTGAGCTAACATTTTTAAACGCAATTCTATCATTTCAAGAAATAAACAATATTCCAAAACATTTTTAAAAAAGTACTTAGGAGCTTTCCACTGTAACAGCAGTAAGAGAGAAAACTGAGTGTAAAAACACAACATGACACTCTATTATCATAATCCTTTGAGTTAGGCATTGCATGTGGCACCTAGTGTCCACCACACACCAACTACAATAATAATTACAAAGTTAAGAAGTAACAATTATGAAGTATTTCCTGTGTGCTAAAGGCTGTTCTAGGAGCTTCACAGACATTAACATTAAATTTTCCAGTAACAGGTGTGCCCTGGTGGAGTAGTGGTTTGGTCAACCGCCCCTGGTTAAAGTGCAGTCCACATACATCCCAAGGACCTGGGTTCATGTCCCTGGCTGGGAAGAACAACCAAGATGTACAACTAAATAAAAACTAATGGAGTGCTGCTTCCTCCCCTTTCCTCCTACATGCCCGCCTGCTCGTTATCATTTCTACCTGCACCTTTCCTTTAAAATAAATTTCTATATTACTTCAAGTGGTTGTCTTAATAGCTCCACTTTTCAGATTAGAAAACAGAGGCAAAGAGTACTTTGTGACACATTATTATTAACTACGGTGTCCTATGGCCTGATTAGGACTAAAATTATTCATTTACATCTCCTTTTGCATCTTGAAGATGCCTAAATAAAATAAACTGAATCAAATGGAATCTAGTCACAAACTTGTTTTCAATTCAAACAACTGAATATCCTGCTTATAGAGGAACATCGTCATTCCTGAATGAAACTACTCGTTAACAAGCGGAAAGTACACACGGCTCTTTTCTTTGTCACCACTGCTACAGTTTTTTGTAGTCTGTTACTTTTCTTACATTTATGTAGTAACTGAGAGAAAAGTGTGTGTGAGTGCAAGACTCCTGAACCACTGAGGAAAGTGTATATCCTTTCAGGTCATCTGCCCAACGTCTCCAAACTTCTCCTCACTCCTTTTTAATGAAAAACTAACTCTGAAAGTGTTTAATCAACTGTTTATTTTCATATAATTCCATTTTAGTTACAGTTGGATTTTAAGTCTTCTTACCAAAGGTTTGGTACTTTATCTAAATATTTTAAATATTTTTGAATACATGAGGTATTTGTTTTTTTAAAGGAAAGATGTAGTCAGAAACAAAAGCAAGCAGAGGCAGGCAGACAGGAAAAGAGAAGAGGAAGAAGCATTTTATTTTTATTTATTAGTTCATATTAGCTGCTACCCTGGACCTGGACGTGAACCTGGGTCCTTGGAATGTACATGGACTATGCTTGTCTGGAGACAGCTGACCTAACTGCTACTCCACCACCACAGTACACCTGAATACAAGAGTTTTAACTGTTTTCTTCACAGTGAACATGTGTCTTCTCCACCACAGAACTAACAGAGCATAAATTCAGATAATTGAGAAAGAAATAGAGGCATGACTAATATTTAATGAATTTAAAGTAATTTTTAAAGGCAAGTCTTCATGCATAATATATTCAAGTTTGCAAGCTGAATGCAAATGAAATAGCTAAATTGACAGAACAGGTAAGATATCACTGTCTCAGTCCTTCTCCCATTTACTTTCTTCCTATCTAACAGGGGAGGCCAGTGGTGGGTAAGCAAGCATTGTATTTAAGACATGAATCCTCTTTTTGTTTCCATTCCTCCTTTCTCACCATGGCATACTTTTGAAACTTGAATTTAAAGCATAATCATTACAGTTTTTGTTCTTGAGAGATTATACTTGGTGTGCATTCTTATAGGCTAGAGAAACAAAATTTTAACTCCTATAATTCAAATTTGGATGTGTGTGGGCTAAAGTGTGAGTTTGTCAAACCTCTTTCTAATAGATAAGAGCAGGTTGTTACTTTAAGAAGGTGCACAGGAAAAAAAAGACCTTTGAAAAAGGGTACATTATCCTGTAGTTTCTCAATGAGAGAATGTTTTCTGCCACCATTCTTCACCCACTACCCCACAAGATTCTGATTTATCTCCCATATTCCTCTAAAAAGAACCATAAAATATTAGGAGACATTCAAGTCAGATTTGTTGCGAGATTACTTACCCATTTTCTCTACATAATCTACTGCTTCATTTGCATAAACATTATTAAGCCACTGCTTTCAACAGAAGTGCATGTGTGTGTGCATGTGTGCGTGCATGTGCACACACCCAAATCACTATGGCAACAGGTTGGTTATGTTCTCAACTATGGCAGGACCCTCCTACACAGGAAGGGTCACTAGAAGCTTGGTTCCCTGTTCGGACCCCAGAAGCACTGAAAAGTACTGCATCTGTCTTAAGTAACTACCTTGCTTATGTTAATATTTTCTTATTGTTAAACTCCAATTACTATCAAGGTCTGAATGACAAATGATATACAACGGTCCTCTTCTTAGTTCAGTCTTTATCATATTATAATCCTTTATCTTTATCTTTATCTGCAGGAAACATGTTCCAAGAATCACAGTGGATACCAGAAACTACACTATACTTTCTCCTATACACACATTCTAGTGATAAAGTTTTTAATTATAAATTAGGCATAAGAGATTAACAACAATAATTAGTAGCAAAATAGAACAATAATAATATACTATAATAAAAGTTAAGTGAACATGGGCTCTCTCAAATATCTTATTATATGTATTATTTTTGGACCACAGGTAACTGAACCAGTGAAAAGTAACTATGGGATGACTGTACCCTTAAATTACTGCAAGTCTTTAATATCTACCAATTTTCAGATTATAATCAGATCCCTTTATTTTGTTACTCTTTACCAAAAGCCTTCGGTAGTTCTGCAATGGATTCTTAAAGGTAGGAAAATTGTGTGTAGGGGATGATAAGAAAAATGATCTGAGGGTTTTTCTGGCAGACAAATAACTTTCTAGTCCTATCTCCCACTGTGAA